>JANEYF010003863.1:0-22500 GCA_029963845.1 Rhamnusium bicolor
TGAAAGCTTGTCTGACTTTCCCTAATAGCTGCAACCTCGTTAGGATTGAACTGTAGTATCACAGCTTTTATTTGTTGAAAATATTCAAGATAATAAAAAGCCGCTTTCAACCACGTTCCCCAACGTGTAAGAATCGGCTCTGGTGGTTCAGGGATACCAGGACACTGTCTGTGAAATGCTCGAAGCTGTTTAGGAGATTTGAGAAATACTTTTTTTGTATTCCTCTGGAAAACATTTTCGAATCGTTTCTGCCACAAGTTGTAACGCATGCACTTTACACGTAACATGTAAAAACCTACAATTGTCTCTTTGAAAAGAACGGCCTACCACACGCATTGTCGCGACACCATCAGTCACAAACATCAATACTTGACTTGTTGAAAGTTCAAATTTTTCGAATGTCTCCAACACCACACGCGTAATTATTTCGCCAGTACACTCAGTTAGTCTTTTACTAGCTAGTAAAAGTGGAAATGTTGGTTTAAGAGGGTCCAGTACACGTACTATAATATTTAAAATAGAATTTTTTTTACAATCTGTCGTCTCGTCAATACATGACCAGAGCCGTGTATTTTTTAATCCACATTTAATCCTATTTGCAATGTCTTCACGAACAGCTGGAATATATCTACGTAACGATGTATGACTTGGTAAGTTCACCTGGGGATTGTATTTATTCTAAAACTCCCGAAATGGTTGTTTATCCAGTATGTGTAGCGGAATATTACAGGCTATTAACATTAACAATAAATCAAACATAAACTGAGTTGTCAAAGGCATGCCATTTTTTTTATTTTGATGTTGCACGGTATTGATATGACGACGACAATCTGTTTTATGCCAGCACATTAAGACTTGATTGCAAACTTTACAAATTATTTTGCATTCGTCATAGAATAAATCCGGATATTCACCAATAAATTTATTCACTGTGTCCGCGTACGGTCGTTTTTTTGTTTTTTACCCTGTGGCGCGTTTGACATTATGTATAATTTATAGGTACAACCTCACACATTAACCTTTCAAATAAGACTGCAGCGTAAATCACTTCTAAATCGGCACGTGTGACGCCAGCGCAAGACCATGGCTGTACTCCAGCCACCTCGGCCAGCTTTATTTATTACCGAAGGTAACAATGACGTATTATCCTACAAGCCCATGAAGCCCGGGCTTGGGGAGCAAAATATTTAGGGGCGAGACGATGCGGACGACCCGACAAGTCAAATAACTCAATAAGTTTTAAAAACAAAAAAATGGAATTTGATTCTAACTAATAATATTACACATATAATATTCATTTCAACAAAATTGTACTTGTACTGAATTTCTCTTCCGTTCTTTTCCGTTGTTGGGTTTGTATTTATACCTAAAAACAAAAAACTTGTAAAGATGCGCAAAATGTTGCTGATGTCAGGCGTCATTGCTTAATACGTCATTGAAGGTTAATAAACATTGAGTTTGATCATTTCTGTGTAAGAACCATGAAATATTTTTTATTAAACTATATATAGCGTGTTTCAAGACCTTTTGCAAATTGGGCGTGACTAGTAACAGAGGGTTATCTCTGCTAGTTAGTGGGTCATTGTGCAATAAAATACAGTATATGTTAGTCCCTAGCCAATAAGACGTGTTTAAGGCGTGTCATGTGTTGTAAATCGCCGCCCTTACGGCAGACTAAGAAGCTCGGGGCAGGGCGAGGCTAGTTGATATGTTATTCACGTGCCCACCTGACTCGCTGATAAGGCTGGTTGGTTGGGCTGCATAGGAATGTGCGCATATGTACAAAATACATATTGCAGAAGCTCTTGAGACACGGTATATGTAATATTCGAGTAGGATCATTATATTCCTCAAAAAACTCTTCAACGTTCAATTAACCCCTGTAATCTCGAATGCTTACAAAATAATTTAGTAAATTGCAAAAATCGATCGTAACCTGAGCTCCGATTCTCTGTTATTGCTGCTTTATAGAACCTGCTTTAACAAGATCTGCTGCTGTTTCACATATTGTAGGGATGATTTTTTTATCTACATTTACCTTTATTTTATTTTGTCCGTTCATTTATAACAGTTTCAATATTTTAGAGTTCGTTTCAATGTTTTATCATGTGCTCGCAAAGTTTCGTTTCATTAAAGTTTATTTTCATAATTGACGGAAATAATTTTAGAAAGGGCAACACTTAACGTTAGTCAAATAGTTTTTACACTTTGCTAGTCGAAGGAACACTCCATTTTAATCCAACGCTTTTTTTAAAAGTTAAGTTATATTATATTCGATCGAAGGCTATCGCGCACTTTAGGAAATAACAGTGATGAACTAAAATAAACAATTGCCTTATTAGAATAGATGCTAAGTAAACATTTATGGGTGACAGCAGTTTAAAAAAAAATACGTATATGTATTATTACATTCTAAAAGTCAGTACAAGAATATTAATCTCCCAATTTGAATTGGTGAACATACTACCACTCGCTTGAAATGTCCAAATTCCAAAAATCTAGTAATTTTAACGCTGTTAAATTGGTGGTATTGCCGTCAGTCGTGTTACTATTTGTTAACCTCGTTGGCCTTAAACAGTCAGTGAGTTTCGAAAAAGTCCTTTTCTCTTAAGAAATTAATAAAGAACACTTGGTATTGCCGAAGTATTGACTTTCGTTAAAGCATATTTTGTTTTAGGTTGCCTCGAAAATAGCTTCGGATAAATTTGTCTATTACTTCATTTGTTAATTATTAATGTAGAACTATTGATTGCTTTCGATTTGTAAACCAGATTTATTGGCAAACTGTAAATTGTTTATTTGAAAGCAGTTGCGGCTGATCAGGGGAGGCTGAGCCTCCACTACAGTTTTAGGAGACGCAGAATATCTCCAAACTAATATTTTTCATAAGTAGAAATTTCTACTTAAGTATATCTCAATTATCAATGTTGCTTTTAATTCATTAATTAATTTTCAGTGTAAAAAAATGCATTTCCTTTCCACAAACATTGTGGTCCGGATAGTCCACTCCACGAATGCATATTTCCCGGTCGCTTGCTTGGATGAACTGAGGAGGCTAGCGGCCAGCCAACACTTATTTCAATACATTGTTCGTGAGCTTAAATTTTTGGCGCTTATCTCAGCAAACATTCTGTATCTGTTAGTTAAGACAGCTAGCCTCTAGCACCCCATCTCTTTCTAGTGCATGTACACTTCAGTTTCGTGGCAGAACATAAACATACATAAAATATTTAACAGGTGGTTGAAAAATGAGTGCTCTAGGTGAAAATATTCCCAACGACATGTCTTGTTGTCCAGACGTGGTGGATTATTTGTTGTTAAATGGATTTAGTTCTCTTAGTTAAGATCAAAAGGTAAGAATTAAAAAAAATGGTCAGACCTACACCGTCAATGACGTCATTAGTTTTAACAAGTGGTAAACAAAACAGAGAATTTAGTGATAGCAATTATCAAAAAATCGAGTGGTTAACGGCATCAACAGTTGAAAACAAATTATATTGTTGGAAATGTTTGTTATTTATTAATGATCAATCCTCAATTTCGGGCAGGGCCGGGTTTAACAATTTACAAAATAATGTAAATTTCTTGAATTCTGCGTATAAAAGAGAAACAGAAAATTTTAATGGAAAAAGTCTATGAAAATAGTAAAATATTAAAGAGACTAATTGATGCCCTTATATATTTATCTTCTCAAGAAAATTCTTTTCGAGAACATGATGAAAAACGCGATTCGTATAATAAAGGAAATTTCAAGGAGCTAATAGATTTTTTAAAAACGTATGATCTAAAATTAGAGAACTTTCTAAATAACGCCACTGTTTTTTTCCGGGACGTCTAAATCAATTCAAAATGACCTAATTGAGAGTGTTAGCTTCATTATTAAAGGCAAAATTTAGAAGAACTACATAATTGCAAATTTTTCTCGTGACAAATTGATGAAACGACGAACATTACTTGTAAATCTCAACTTTCCGTAATTTTTAGATATGTAATAGACAGTGAAGTTGTTCAAAGGTTGCTGGTTGTTTTAATGTGAGTGGTGGAAGAAACGCGGACAGTTTATTTAAATTATTAATCGACGAATTTGATAAATTTGATTTGAAAAATAAATTAGTTGCACAAACCTATGACGGCGCTGCGGTTATGTCAGGACATCTTAATGGAATCCAGACTAGAATAAGAGATTTTGCTCCTCAAGCTTATTTCACTCACTGTTACGCTAGTTATTATCGTCGCCAGAGACAATCTGTCGTCGCCGAGCGTCTTTTTAAAAACTGAATTTAAAAATTTAACAAACTTTTATTTGACGAAAAAATAACAAATGAAAATGAGTTTATAATAACAAATCTAACTACAAAGATATGTAGATCTTAATGAAATGAATAATATTATAGAACTAAAATAAAAGCTTGTTTAAGTCGTATTTATAACATTGGGTTATCTTTGACAATTGAACGATTCAGCATCTCTGTTCTTGGTAGGTAGTTCAGGGCCGTCCATAACTCCCCCGCTCTTAGATGAGAACTCGGATTTTGCTTAGAAAGGGCCGATGTTCGTCATTTCTTCCTCTTGGGGTTTTTCTTTGGATTTTGATTTGGTTGCAAATATGTTAAATGTTGGAAATCTGTTTGTCTCAGATTTGATGTAAATACTCCATAGTGCGATTAGGACAACAATAGTGATGATAATGATAAGGCTATAAATAATCCAAGAGTTTGATTGATATGTAGTTGGCTCTAATATTTGGGTTTTGATTTCTTCTTGTAAATTTTCAGTGCGTCTAGATAATGCCGAAAATTCGTCTAGATCAACATGATCCATTGTGGGCATAAGTGTATAGTGTTTTATGTATGATAAATTGCTTTGTATATTTAGCATTGGAATATCTATAGGTTCCAGTGTTCTCTGAAACTTAGTATTAGGAGTGAGTTTGTATGTATCGACAATACTGTAGCATCTATCTGGAATTGTTAATAGATAGTTCCCTTTTAGTTGTTTCTTTTTCTTCTCTTCACAATTTGTTTCAGCTACGTTTGTAGAGGGGCTATTGATTATCCATGAGTTCGACCTCTCGACTCTTTGTATTTTAGGATTGTTAATATTAATCTTTGTGAATCTACAGTTATTTTGTTTTTGAGCATAATCGATAAGTTGAATTTCGCAAGGTTCATTTTTTGTTCTTTGTATAACAAAGTTGTGCATACAAACAAATTTTTTTATCTCTATCTCCTCGCATGGTATGTCGGCATAGGAGTACCAGTTGGATTTCATTAGTAAATAATTTCTTTGTGGTATAATAGTAATACAGGATCCATTGTTTTCAACGGGCAATGGATACAGTTTGTAATAATCATAGGATGTTGTTTCTGTTACTTAATGGTATTTCAATAATAAAATATGTGTAGGGGTCCTTCTGGTAGATTGAAGTTTTGCAGAGTTTCTCGTATTTAATCATGTTTTGAAAAGTAGGTTCAAATGGAATTTTTACTTTTTTCAGGTGACTTTGGATGTTTATTAATTCTTTCTTAAGGTCATTTGGTCTTATAATTGTTTGATGCATTTCCTTTAAATGTGCAAAGGATATTGCTGTGGAAAGTTCTTCTAACATATTGCAAATAAGTGAGAGAGAATGTGATAGCTGTTGGAGAATATTCTCTACGACTAATAAGTGAATGCAAAATCCTATTTTGTCTATTTTATTTTCAGTATCGATCACCGCTGAATTAATTCTTCTCTGATTTTCTACAAGTGTCGTGATTGACTTATTTGTGGTTTTAATAAGGTCATGAGTAATAGATAAATGATTTTCCATATCCATTTTTAATTTGGCTTCATTGTTAAATAATCTTTTGAAGTTTTCTTCGTATCGTTCACCATCGTTAGCATCTAAGGTGCCAGTAATTGATTTTTGAAAAGTACCAACAAAGTTAAACAGTCCTCCTAACATGGCTTGGTAGAACTTGCTCAAATAGTATAGAAGTTCTATTGATTTCAAAGGCTAAAATTCTATTTATTTGATATAATATAGTGTTGGCTACAGGTACTTCCTTTCTTGTTATTTCACAGGGTATATTTAGTTCCAAGTACTTATTAATATTTGCCAGGATTCTAATAATTTCGTATTTTTTCTGCATAAATGTTTCGAAGAGTGGTTGTATGACGAATGCATTAATTATTTCCCATTCTGATATGATGTTGTCTGGTGTGACTAGGCGAATTGGTAGAAGTCCAGGGTTGGCTTCTAAATTTTTTAGTTGGATCTCGTCGGCTGCTGCAAGGGTGGTCCATCTGTAAGAGTAGATCTTAAATCAGACAAATGAGTTCGGCGTTCTTTATTGTTTTTAATCTAATCATGCAAGTGTTATCATTGTTAATTGAAACTATAGGAAATGGTCCGTTAAATTTACGGACTGTTTTAGAGCCTCTCCTTTTAAGTGCTCTAACATAAACATTTTGGCCTATTTTATACTTTTCTTATGGGTTTGTTATTTCTTTATTAACCCTGTCAATAGTTGCTGCTTTTCTTGTTTCGGTTCTTTTATAGATTGAATCGTAAAATTGGGAAAGTGTTTTCCTGTGTTCATCTAATGAATAATCGAAGATTATATGATTTGTTTTTGTATCAAATAGGTTTTTGTTGGATGAATGTCCAAATATGACATCAAAGGGTGTATGTCCTGTGGTGGAGTGGTTGGTATAATTACACGCTATAATAGCTAGCTTCATAAGTTCTCCGTCGGTTTTTTTATTGAGTTGTGGATCCAACCAAAATAATCGAAAATGCTCAAATAATGTGGAATGAAATCATTCCACAATGCCATTAGATTCTGAATGAAAGGGTGTTGTAAAGTGAACATCAATTTTATGATATGCCAAGAGATTTCTTATTTAGTTGTTAATAAATTCTCGCCATTGCCAGTTGTGATTGCAGCTGGGATTCCATAATGCTCGAAATAGTCGATGAGGGCTCTAGATATTTCACATGCTTCTTTACATTTAATTGGAATTGCTTGCCCAAACTTTGAAAATGAATCTACTAAGGTCAGGTAGTTTTTCTGCTCAATAGTAAAGGTGTCCATAAAAGTTATTTCAAAGGGTTTTTGTTGTGTGGGTGTTTGGTTCATTGGTATCTTGGGTGGATATCTATCGTATTTGCCTTTTTGGCATACTCATTGATATAGTCTTGTATCGTGGGTAACATTTTATTCCAATAATATCTTTGTTTTAGTTTGTCGTATGTTTCTTGTGAACCTCTGTGATTTGTCTTCCCTTCATGATACATTTTAATGGTTTCATTAATTTCTTCCTTTTTTCTTAGAAATGCACTTTCTTGTGTACATCTTATTAATTTCGGTTCAGTATTGTTAAAATGTCTGTTATATACTCGACAAAAGTCCTCGTATATTTTGTCTTTATCGAAGTACATGTAAAATGTAGATTTTTTTGCTTGTATAATCTCTGAGAAGTTCGATTATTTCATCATCGTTATCTTCATTGGATATTTCAGCATATAGGATGGTTTTATTGTCTACATTTAGTGTTCTACACTTCCTAGGGTTCATTGGAACTATCTTTATGAATATTTGTTTTGATTCTGTATTTATTATGTCGTCTATAATTTTAATGGTGTCTCGTGATTCATCTACATCGTTGGAACGGGCAGTAAAGATTTCGGGGATATCGAAGTCATTTGTTTCAATGTCTCTACCTTGTGTATTTTCGATTGGGTTAAGCGTCTGGTTGACTTCTTCAGGTGTTGGTGTTGCTAATACTTTTTTCTCTGTCCAGTTCTTGTATTATTTTATCAAGATCTGGATCGTCGATGTTTACATGCATTGATACGGTGTCAATAGGGTGAATTTCTATTCGTGACAGTGCGTCAGCATTTGTATTTAACTTACCTTTTTATATTCTATATCAAAATCGTAGTCTTGTAATTTTGTACGCCATCTGATGAACTTAGCGTTTTGGGATCTTTTAATGAGAATAACCATTGAAGTGGTCTGTGTATATAGTGAAGCGTCTGCCGTATAGATAAGGCCTAAAATACTGGGTGGACCAAACTAATGAGAGCAGTACTTTCTCTATCACGGTGTAGTTTTTCTTAGATTCGTTTAGTGTTCTGGATGCATAGGCAATGGGTTTATCGCTTCCTACGCTTCTCTGGGATAAAACTGATCCTAGTGCGAATTGCGGCGCGTCCATTGTGAGGATAAACGGTCTTGAAAAATCTGGGTGTTGTAAGAGTGGGCTGTTTGTTAAAATGTTCTTACAAGTTTCAAAAGATTCTACGAATTGTCTTGTGTGTTCAATTTTTGCTGCTTTCTTTAAGCAGGTTGTTAATGCTCTGGTAAATTTTGAACAATCCTTTATAAATTTTCTGTAATACCCTATCAGTCCAAGAATTGATTGTACTTCTTTTTTCGTATTTGGTATTGGAAATCTAATTGCCTCGATTTTATCCGGATTGAGTAGTATACCTTCTGGGGTGATAATATGTCCGAGAAATTTTACAGTTTGTTTTAGGAACTCCGATTTGTCCAATTGTATTTTAAAGTTTGTCCTTCTGCACCTGTCAAAGACTGAGCGTATCCCTTTTATGTGTTCTTGTAAGGATGTAGAGAATATTAATATATCATCCATATAAACTAAACATTTGTGCTGAAGGCCTGATAATACATGGGTCATTGTTCTTTGGAAGGTGGAGAGTGTATTTCGAAACCCGAAGGGCATTCATAAAAATTCATAGTGTCCTTCGTCTGTTGAGAAGGCTGTTTTCTCAATATGTTTTTAATCCATTTCGATTTGGTGACATCCGCTGGCTATGTCCAAGGTTGTAAAATATTGACTGCGGCCTAATTTATCCAAGACTTCTGTTATGTTTGAGATTGGAAATTTGTCAGGTACAGTTTTCTCGTTAAGTTTTCTCGTTAAGTTTTCTGTAGTCTATAGCAAAACGAAATTTCTTTTTTCCACTGTTGTCCATTTTCTTTGGAACAATCCAAATTGGTGAAGACCATGGTGATGTTGAATGTTTAATTATGTTCTGGTCTAGCATTGAGTCAATTTGTTTTTTTACTTCTGATTTATAGATATGTGGGAATTTGTATGATTTTGTGAAAATGGGAATGTTGTCTTTTGTTTTAATCTCATGTTTAATTTGGTTTGTAAAGGTAAGAGGAAGATCTTCACAATAAAAAATATCTCTATACTCGTAACAAAGTTTTCGTACAACTTTGTATTCTTTTGATTACAGGGTCTTAAATCAAGATTTTCCAAATGTTTCTTTTGTAGGTTATCGTAATTCATATTTGTATTGTGATAGCTATCTATGTCGATGTCCATTCGTTCGGTTGTAAAGTTATTTAATTCACGATCAGGTATACATGGAATTGGTTCGTTTATTGTTAAGGATTTTTCTTCATCAGTATTGTTAATATGTAATATCGTTGTTTCATTGTCCTTGATGTTGATAAGTCCTGCTGGAATTTCTAATTGATTTTCAAATATTATAGAATTTATTATAGCTTCTCCAGAATTCTGCGTTGTTGGTATTTTTGTAACAATTTCTGTTTTAGGTTGATTATATTCACATTTAAATTTTTTATCATTAATGTTAGATCCTAAAAGTCTTTTTCCTTCAATGAATAATGGAATTTTTGCTTTGTCTGTTAATAGATATCCACTTTTAAAATCAAGAGTGGCTCCTATTTCTTGCAAAAGATCCAAGCCAATCAGTCCGTCATATGTTTCACTGAAGTTGAAAATATAATGTGTATGTAATATTCCAGGTTTATTGAAAATTTGTGATATTGGAATATCCGATGAGTAGAAATGTAGTGAAATACTGTGAGGTATTTTTATCTGAAAAGGATCTTTTTTAATTTGATTCAGGAAGAACGTTTCAGCAATTTTTTTAGTTATTAATGTTTTTGTAGACCCTGTATCTATCATAAATTTGGCTTCTAGTTCCTGAATAATAATATATGGAAGTTTTGTGTTAGCTGCGACATTTATTTCTAATTGTTTTGTTGGTTGATTGGTTAGTTCTTCGTATTCGCAGGGTTCATAATATTCGTCTCCGAGGCTGGTATGGTAAAATTTTCGTCCTCGTTAAAATTTTGATAGTCTTCTACAAATTGTTCTTCAGAGTAGTAATCATTTTCTACACCTTCTGGATTAAATGGTGTTTGTTGGTAATAGTCCGGTTCGTATTCATAGTTTTCTGAAGAGGTACTCGGTATCTCTTGTAAATGTAATTCTTGCGCTGTCCATCTCGGGGCATTTGTTGTTTGTGAGATTTTTTGTTCTTCTAGTAGTTCCTGATGATGTATCCATCAGCTGGGGATATGTTTGTTGTGGTTTTGGTTGGAAATTAAAACGTTGGGGATTTTGGAAATTTTGGAAGTTTCGATTGTTTTGGAAATTTGGTGGAGTTTGGAAGGTTTGGTTTTGGAAATTTTGTTGAGTTGGAGGATTCTGATGTTGGAAATTTGAGAAAGTTTGAAACAGTTTCTGTCGGAATGTTTGTTGTGGGTATCGAGGAGTGAAATAATTTGGTAGACGATTGGGTACATTTTTTGTAGGGCGATTCATTGTAGGGTTTGTTCTAGGAAGGAACGGTTGTGCATAGGTGAGGTTCTATTTTTGATGTCCATAGTTAATCTGCGTTGTTCTTATTTGAGATTGATTATTTTTTTGAAAGTTATTTTTGGGACCTAACGTTTGTTGACGATTGTAGTTCATATTTTCTTCTTCAACCACCATATTTATGGCTTCCTCTAGAGTTTCTGGTTCTTTACATCTTAGTAAGTGGCTTAAATGGGCATTGAGTCTTGATAGAAAGGTTCTTAGTGCCATTTTGTTGTATAGCATAAACTTTTCTTGTCTTAATGCTATTGAATTGTCAGTCATTTGCACCTTGGAAAGTAAAAGGCTCCTTAGCGATATGCATCTTTCTGTAAATTGGCTAGGGGATTCGTTGTGATTTTGTGTTAACATCATTAGGTCATTAAGTAGGGAGTATTCATTACGTTGGTCGCCAAATGTATTTAATAATAAAAGTTTTAACTCAGGGAAAGTATTGACTTCTTTGGCTGCTAGAGATTGAGCTGCTCTGCCTACGATTTTATTTCGAAAATGTAACATTAAAAATTGAATTCTCGCGGCGTTATTGTCCGTTATTAACATACTTAGGACTTTCTCGCACGTGTCCAAAAATATCGGTAATTTAGAGGCATCTCGGTCGAAATGTGGAATAAGGTCTAAACAATCTCTAATGCTTATCTCATTTCTAGCCATTGTATCTAAATTTGAATCCGAAGTTGTTTGAATATTATTTGTATTATTTGTTAATAAAAAGGGTTAGGACCAAGAGTTTGTAAAACAAGATTAGCTAAAATGTCGTCGTCGTTAGAATAGTCTGTCATATATATATATATATATATATATATATATATATATATATATATATATATATATATATATATATATATATATATATATATATATATATATATATATATATATATATATATATATATATATATATTTGGTACTTACAGGAATAATAATTTGATGATAGAAAACATGAAGGCTCTGGTATATATAATCGATTACAATGTTATAACGAAGGAGGCCAAGAGTACTCAAAAAGTATATTCTCAGGGCGTGCTCTATTACACTTTGATTATATATTTTTTCCTGAGCAGGAGGGCAGTTATTGTCACGTCGGTATATAGTCGCTAAATGTCAGTTCCCTAAGTAGCACAAGGCTACGTACTTTTAAAGATGTTTTCTTTCTTGGGCCGATCTTTCCTGTACACGATTTAAGGTCACATGTAGTCTTAGGAAGGAAAGTGCACTGTCTTGGTTTCTTCTAGGGCTTATGTGAAAATCACAAGTGCAAAGCCTCACGGTGCTTCCGGTGATAGGTTACTGAGTGTCTGATGGTCTTGCCCACCTTTCTAAGGTGGGATTCCTTAGACCGAGTTGTAACAGGTTTATAGCTCAGGGTTTGAAAGGATTATTAGAGATTCGATAATAAGGAATGGTATGACTAGGTATGCAGAGGCTTCTTTTCTTGATCTTTCTTACTTCTTAAAATGTTTCTTAAAATTATGGTGATACCAAAGATATGGTAAATTTTTCGCAGGTTTTCTCTGAGTAGTCGAAGGAACAACGAGTTTTTCAATATCCGCTTGAAAAACGTCAAAGAAAATCCGACCCGACTGCGCCATTACTATCGTCGCCGAGCGGTTTGTCTTTTTAAAAACTGAATGTAAAAATTTAGCAAACTTTTATTTGACGATAAAATAACAAACGAAAATGAGTTTATAATAATAACAAATCTAACTACAAAGATGTGTAGATCTTAATGAAATGGATAGTATTATAGAACTAAAATAAAAGCTTGTTTAAGTCGTATTTATAATAACATTGGGTTATCTTTGACAATTGAACGATTCAGCATCTCTGTTCTTGGTAGGTAGTTCAAGGCCGTCCATAACACGCGTAATGTAATTAAATTTGGTTTTGAGTAAAGCCTGTAACGGAATTAAAGAAGTTAGAATATTTTTTTTGAAATATTGGTTTTTCGTAATTTTTTTTCAAAATCTAGTAAAAAGATCTGATATTTTAAATAGAATTATTGAACATAGAATTCCGTGTAATGCTCCCACTCGTTGGAATTTTTCATCAAGAGTTTTTCACTGTTGACAGTGTTGACACATACAGAAAAAGACGTATTGACGTTTTTAATTTTATTTCGGAAAGTGAAGACTTTTTAAATGACGATCAGACTTTAAGAGCAGCTTACGGATTAAAATCATTATTGTTGGATAGAAACTTCATATTTTTTCTAAAGGTTTTTAAAATGATTTTTGAGCAAACTTGTGTTGTTTTCCAAATTTTACAGAATAAATTAACTGATATAACATATTCTAAAAAATAGATTTAATTCATTTATATCTAAATTAAAAGAATTTCGCAATAACGAAATACATTTCAATACTTTATAGAATGTTTTTTATAAAATATTGAAGAATTAAATGAAGAACCACAGTTAAAAAAAAAGAAAGTCAACATATAACTTTGAGAGGACAGAAGACATACAATTCAAACAATTTTTTGCAGAAATGTTGGACACCATTCTCGTTTAAATTGAAATTAGACTTTTCGATTTAAATACTATGAATTGTTGCGATTTAGTAAATCCTAATAATTTTATAATGTTTTCTAAATCATTTCCTAATAGTTTAATGGACGAATTAATGGACCAGTATCCCTTTTTTAACCGTATTTCGTTAAGAAATGAACTATGTGTGTTGTATTCTGACGAACAACTTTTAGCAAATTTAAAATCGCCTCAAGAAATGCTTACTTTTATATATTATAATAATTTAAAAAGCTGTATCTCCGAACTGTATAAATTTTTATCTTTAGTGTCAACAATTCCGTTAATCTCAGCTTCTGTAGAACGATCGTTTTCAGCACTCAAACGCATAGAAACATTTACTAGAAACACAATAGCTCAAGACCGCCTGTCAAATATACCGCTTATTTCAATAGAAAAACGTTTTTTGTCAGAGTTGAAGAAATATGATTTATTTTCATTTTATGAAGTAATCAACCATTTATCTAGTTCTAAAAATCGCAGGTTACCACTGATTTATAAAAATATTTAGACTTTACACCAAAGATGAATATAGTTAATTATTATTTTAGAAGAAATATTTATTTATTTTATTTATTTTTCAGAAAATATTTTTTATATAACTTCTTTTTCAACACTATTTTAATTTTTATTAAAAGTAATAATTTTACACTCTGGCGGTGATAATGAATACAATTTTTTGTTTGTAAAAAAACACTTTTATTTATCAATTTTTTTCCAAAACTATTTTCATTTTTATTAGAAGTTATAATTTAATTATAAGTGGGATAGTAGGGCTACTCTGGCGATCAACCCATGACAAAAAAATATAACGCGCCGTTGTACTACCTCAAGGGTGGTAGGGAAATGTGCAAATTGTAACCATATTGAAATTTAGTTGCCTTTTAAATTTCAAGCCGCCTCCTGTGAACAATATCACGAGCCGCCACTGTTTAGAAGATAATTTGCAATTTGGTTGGGTTTCGGTGCAATTTTTATACTATGTATTATATAGTTTATAATTAATGATATTTTAATTTACAGGTACCCTAGTGGATTTCTATATGTATATTCTTTTGCATAGTTCTGATACCCAATTTTGTATAACTTTTTGCTCTCAGTTAATTTTTTCGTCAATTTCTATTACAGCTGTAAATTTGTTAATACTTAGATATTTCTAGCACAGTAAACAATAATTTAATATGTACTGTGGATTTAGTACTTTTTGAAACCTAGACATCATGTTATATTTTATTTACATTTTCATTTTCTTAGCTATTTCTTTATTTGTCATACAGCAAGAAGGATCTATAAAGACCTTTGGGACCATTTCAGGGTATTAGATCTTATATCACAATTTAAGACCGTAATAATTTATTTAGTAATATTATTTTGTAATTTAATATAATTCAGATTTTGTTGTGAGAAACATTCAAAAATATCTAAATATGGACAAATAGCTGATTGGGGAGTTACAATTTTTTTTAAATATTTAAAGGCATGTTTTAATCCCTGGGACCCTTTAAGACTTGATGAAAATTTACAGATATATTACTGACGAGTATGTGTACTCTTGAACAAAACAAATGGCTGGTTAGGAAGTTACAATTTCTTTAAATCTTTAAAGGGCGGTTTTAACCCCTGGGGCCCTTTGCAAGTCGATGAAAATTTACAGATACATTATGACGAGTATGTGTACCCTCGAATAAAACGAAATTATGGATAAATAACTGGTTGAGGTTTTACCATTTTTTTAAACATTCAAAGGGCTGCTTTAACCCCTGGGACCTTTTGCAGGTCGGTGAAAATGTACAGGTACATTACTAAAGAGTTTGTTTATCTTCGGTCAAAACGAAATTATGAACAAGTATATGGTTGGGAGGTTACAATTTTTTTTTAAATTTTAGAGTTGTTTTAACCCCTGGGACTCTGCAAGTTGATGAACATTTACAGATACACTACTGACGAGTATGTGCACTTTCGAACAAAACTAAATAATGGGCAAATAGCTGGTTGGGATGTTACAATATTTTAAATATTCAAAGGGATGTTTAAACTCGGAACTTCGGAAAAGAAAGGAAAGAGACTTGATCTATTAGAACAATTAGAAATAAGTATAGCTGTTAAGAATAAGAAAAATGTAACGAATGAACAACAAATTTTTACCGGCCACCATATTTTAAATAAAATAATTTAGATTTTAAAAAATAAAGTAATATTCAACTTTTAAAAACATATTTTACAATAGTTTTATAGTAGGTACCAGATGTGGTTATATATAAGCAATGAACACAAATTTTACTGTTCAGTATTCCCTGTACTCTTGACAAAGGCCTAAAAAGCCGAAACACGTGTAGTTTCTAATAAAATATTTTTGAAACATTAAAAAGCAAATTTCTTTCATATATTTTAAATGTTTAAACTCGTGAAACCCTTTGCAAGTGGATGATTATTTTTATGTACATTACTAACGAGTTCGTTTACCTTCGATCAAAACGATATTATGGACAAATAATTGACTGGGGAGTTATAATTTTTTAAAATTTCAAAGGGTTGCTTTAACCCCTGAGACTCTTAAAAAAAGTCGATGGAAATTTTTATGTACATTACTAACAAGTTTGATTGTCTTGAATCAACACGATATTATGGACAAATAGCTGGCAGGGAATTTACAATTTTTTAAAATATTTATAGGGCTGTTTAACCTCTGGGACCCTTTGCAAGTAGATGAAAATTTTTATGTACGTTATTAACGAGTTTGATTACCTTCGATCAAAACGAAATTATTGATAAATAGCTGGTTGGGGAAGTTGGAACTTTTTTAACACGCTTTTATTAGCTTCACCTGTATGTTTGCTTGCTTGTTTGTTTGCTTGTTTGTTTGTAACCGACTCTTTGGACTCGATTTTGACCCACTTTAAACGGACAGATTTAATTGAAACTTTGTACACTTACGAAGAACCGGTAACAATACAATAATTTGATAAGTTTATATCATTATCCTGATCAGGATCGCCAGTCCTTTCCTCACGTATCCTGTGCGTGAGAGCAAAGGCTTAATATGTAAGTACATTCCATGATTGTCAATTAGATCGGTGGTCAAGCGGGCTAAGGCAGTCGACGCGAAACGACAGACTCCTCGGGCGTGAGTTCAAATCCAACGGCTGAAATAAAAAAAAAATATATTTTTTTTTCAGAAATATCTGTTGGATCGTAATATGTTATAATATCAGCATCAATAAACAATATAAATATAGTTTAAAAAAACTACAAAACACGCTTTCATAGCACATCAAACTAAAAAGTGAAAAATAAATATAGTTTAAAAAAACTAAAAAACACGCTTTTAAAGCACATCAAACTAAAAAAATAATTATTAATATAAACTGAAAACAATAATGAACGAAAAATACTAGTATTATTGTGAAAAAAAGCGAGGGTTGCTCGATATACGAAAAATATGGCACACAGCGCCCCACGCTTTTTTCACAATAATACTAGTATTTTTCGTTCATTATTGTTTTCAGTTTATATTAATAATTATTTTTCATTTTTTAGTTTGATGTGCTTTAAAAGCGTGTTTTTTAGTTTTTTTAAACTATATTTATTAAATATTTAAAGGGCTGCTTTAACTCCTGCGATCCTTTTCAAGTCGATGAAAATTTACAAGTACAATATTAACGAGTTTGTTTACCATCGCTTAAAATGAAACTATGGACAAATAGCTGGTTGGGAAGTTAATTGTTTTTTAAACTTGGGCTGTTTTAATCCTCGAAACCCTTTGCAAGTCGATGAAAATTTTTATGTGCATTACTATCGCGTTTGTTTAGCTTATTTCAAAATGAAATTGTGGACAAATAGCTGGTTGGGAAGTTACAATTTTTTTTAAATCGTTAAAAGGCTCTTTTTAGTCATTGGGATCGTTTGCAAGTGGCTGAAAATTTATAGTTACATTATTGACGAGTATGTGCACCTTCGAACAAAATGAAATTATGGAATAATAGCTGGACGGAATGTAACAATTTTTTCAACTTCAAACGGCTGTTTTAACCCCTGGGACCTTTTGCAATTCGATGAAAATTTAGAGATACCTTACTGAGGAGTATGTGGTACACATACTCGAACTGGAACAAAATTATGGACAAATAACTGGTTGGAATGTTACAATTTATTTAAATTTTCAAAGGGCTGTTTTTACCCCTGGGACACTTTGCAAGTCGATTAACATGTTTATGTACATTACTAACGAATTCATTTACCTTAGATCAAAACTAAATTATGGACAAATAGTTGACTGGGAAGTTACCATTTTTTTAAACATAGGTAGGTTAATCCCATATGAGTAATTATTCATGGTAAGGCAAACAGAAAAATTCTCATAAAATTCCTTTATTAGTGTGACCGGTTTCGTGAACAAGTAAATTACTTCACATCTTCAGACACAGGACTACAATAATTGAGGAAAATGAGTATGGTGTTACATACATAAATATAAATGTTAATAAGTTAATAAAACTTAAAAACTAGAATACAGAAGACAATTATTTTCATTTTTTTTGTACTTGTAAAAACTTATTAAACAATTTTTTATCAATAAGTTTTTACAAGCACAAAAAAAATGGAAATAATTGTCTTCTGTATTCTAATTTTTAAGTTTTATTAACTTATTAACATTTATATTTATGTATGTAACCACCATACTCATTTTCTTCAATTATTGTAGTCCTGTGTCTGAAGATGTGAAGTAATTTACCTGTTCGCGAAACCGGTCACACTAATAAAGGAATTTTATGAGAATTTTTCTGTTTGCCTTACCATGAATTTCTTTAAATTTTAAAGGGTTGTTTCAACCGCTGGGATCCCTTGCAATCAATGGATATTTACAGGTACATTACTAACGAGATTGTTTACCCTCGGTCAAAACGAAATTATGGACAAATAGCTGGCTGGAATGTTACAGTTTTTTCTAATTTCCAAATGCTGTTTTAACCCCTGAGACCCTTTGTAAGTCGATGAACATTAGGTATATTACTAACGACTTTGTTTAACTTCTATCAAAACGAAATTATGGACAATTAGCTGGTTGGGAGGTTACAATTTTTTTAATCTTTAAAGGGCTGATTTAACCCTTGGGACCCTTTGCAAATGGATGAAAATGTACAAATACATTGCTAACGAGTATGTGTATCCTTGATCAAAGCGAAATTATGGACAAACAACTGGTTGGGAAGTTAAACAATTTTTAAGCCTTTAAAAAGGTTGTTTTAATTTCTGGGGACGATGATAATTTACAGACACATTACCTCTCGTACCCTCGAAAAAAAAAAAACGAAATTATGAACAAATAGCTGGTTGGGATGAGACAATTTTTTTTAAATTTTCAAAAGGCTGCTTTAACCCCTGGGACCCTTCGCAAGTAGATGAAAATTTACAGATGCATTACTGACGGATATGTGTACCCTCGAATAAAGCGAAATTGTGGATAAATATTTAGTTGGTTGGGATGTTACCATTTTTAAAATAATCAAACGGCTGTTTTAACCCCTGGGACCCTTTTCAGGTCGATCAAAATTTACAGGGACATTACCAACGAGTTTGTTTACCTTCACTCAAAACGAAATTATGGACAAGTATATGGTTGGGAGGTTAAAATTTTTAAGGCACTGTTTTAACCCCTGGGACCTTTGTAAGTTGATTTACAGATAAATTACTGACGGCTATGTGTACCTTCGAACAGAGCGAAACTATGGACAAATAGCTGGTTGGGACGCTACAATTTTTTTAAATATGCAAAAGGCTGTTTTAACCCCTGGAACATTTTTATGTACATTACTAACGAGTTCGTTCACCTTCGATCAAAACGATATTATGGACAAATAGGTGGCTGAGATGTTACAATTTTGTTAAATATTTAAAGGTCTGCTTTAACTCCTGGGACTCTTTGCAAGTGGGAGAAAATTTTTATGTACATTTCTATTGAGTTTATTTACCTTCGTTCAAAATGATATTATGAACAAATAGCTGGGTGGGGTTACAATTTTTTAAAAAATTTAAAGGGCTTTTATAAACCCTGGGGCCCTTTGCAAATCGATAAATATTTACAGGTACATTATAAACGGGCTTCTTTACCTTCAGTCAAAATGAAATTACGAACAAATAACTGGTTGGATATTAAAAATTTTTAAAGTTTCAAAGCTGGTTGGGAAGTTACAATTTTTATAAATATTTAATGAGCTGTTTTAACCCCTGGGAATCTTTGCAAATCGATGAATATTTTTATGTGCATTACTAAAGAGTTTGTTTACCTTCGATCAAAACGATATTCTGGACAAATTGCTGGCTGGGAAATTACAATTTATTTAATACTTTAAAGGGCTGTTTTAACCCTGGGACCCTTTGTAAGTCGATCAAAATTTACAGATGCATTACTGACGAGTATGTGTACCCTTGTCCAAATTGAAATTATGGACAAATAGCTGAATGGAATGCTAAAATTTTTATAAACTTTCAAAGGGCTCTTTTAACTCCTGGGAGCCTTTGCAGGTCGATGAACATTTTTATGTACATTACTAACGAGTTCGTTTACCTTCGATCAAAACTACATTATGGACAAATAGTTGTCTGAAAAGTTACAATTTTTTTTAAATATTTAAAGAGCTGTGGGACCCTTTGCAGGTCAATGAAAATTTACAGATATAATACTGACGAGTATGTATACCCTCAATAAAATGAAATTATGGACTAGTAACTGGTTG
Organism: Rhamnusium bicolor; assembly: GCA_029963845.1. Taxonomy (NCBI): domain Eukaryota; kingdom Metazoa; phylum Arthropoda; class Insecta; order Coleoptera; family Cerambycidae; genus Rhamnusium; species Rhamnusium bicolor. The sequence goes on from JANEYF010003863.1 coordinate 19,909, forward strand.
GGAAGTTACAAATTTTTTTTAGTTTTTAAAAAGCTACTTTAATCCCTGCAACCCTTTGCAAATTGATGATAATTTACAGATACATTACTGACAAGTGCGTGTATCTTCGAACAAAACAAAATTATGGACAAATAGCTGGTTGGGACGTTACAATTTTTTTAAATTTTCAAAGGGCTGCTTTAACTTTGCAAGTCAATGAAAATTATTATGTACATTACTAACGAGTTTGTTTACGTTAGATGAAAACGATATTATGGACAAATGAATCACATATTTCAGAAACTCCGTAAGTGCATTGAACGTTATTTTTCAGGAGGAGCAAAAAACTAATTGTCAACTAACTATTGTTATTTATTGCAATTTTAATGATTCCCTTCTTTGGATATGGGGATTTTCTAACGATTTGTGTTATTTTCGGAGTTCACAATCCTTAATTGATAGTTTTATAGAGAAAATTTGTTGCTGTACTTATGGGGTTTTTGAAATACATGGTGAGAAAAATAGTAAAAATTATGTAAAATCAATGATTTAAAACGCTGAAGTCATTATATCATATATTTTTATTGATGTAAGTACAATAAAATATCATATATGCATAAAACTAGTCTAGAATATCCTGTGGATCGTCTTTATCTACTACTGGCCATTCAAACAGCTCATCATAGAATTGTTGGATGAGGTTGTCATCTGGTAGATATGATTTCAACTTCTGAATATCTCGCATTTTTTTAACATTAATAGGTATACGCCCTTCTGGATATGCCACTGCCCTTGGCAGAATCGGCTGAGAATTGGTGGTACTTAGTTGGAATTCATATTCTACCGAATCAATGAAATCACGTGCTATAACATAACCTGGTTTCCTTGAATTATGAGTAAAGTGCATGAAAGAAGCAATATTGAAGTTTTTTCATTTCTCTGGGAACTGCGTGGCCGTACGAGTCAGTTGACAAACAGTTTTTTTTATAATACTGAGGCCACCATGACTTGTAATCTATTATCATGCTTGAATCAACTACGCAAATGGAAAACTTGTGTTTATTACTTGCATTCGCCATGAGTTCAACGTAATCCATAATGGTGTAAATCCGATCTGTTTTCTTTATTTTCCGTTTGACAACAGCAAAGTCCCGGTCGCAAGGAAGAAAACTGTGACCTCTGATGGGAAAATACTGATTAATTGTTTCAAAGCGCCCTAAGGCAGCCCATAATCGAATAACTGTATGGTTTTTATTCTGCCCTGCACATCCGTCGGAAAAGATGTGCAGGTGTTTCGTAGTCTTCGGTAAAACAGTGTCTATATAATGCATGATGAATGAACAAACGTCATTACAACCTTTTTTTGCAATACCCTCATGATTTAGGTAAAACATTGCACTACTAGTGTGAAGGTCATGTATTTCAAAAACGTTAACGGTCAACTGATGAAGGTAAAATACTTCTTGGATTGGAATATCTGGTAACATTAAGTTTTGCATAAAATCTATACAGATTGCGCCATGAGAGGAATCTTGTAAACAAAGCTCTTTAATTTTCTTCATTTTATTATGAAATTTTTTGCTCGCCTTTTATGAACCTCTTTTTCAGCTTGTGCTGCTCGTTTAGCGGTTTCATTTAGAGATTTACTTTTAATTTTAATTTCGAGGGATTCACACAAGCAGCATGTATCTACCTGTGGTCTTCCAAATGATAAGTCAAACCTTTCTCGGAAAATTTTTAAATAAAAGTAATAGTTGCACTTGTTTAGGTCTGGGTATTTTTCTATGAAAAGCATATGCATAGTTTTTACATCCATTTTTTCAGAAAGATATTTGAATGTACGTCCTGTATAATGCGCTTCACGCACAGGAAAAGAGTTTATATGGTCCTCTATAAGCTTTACAACTTCACCCCTTATGGCGTTTCCTGATATACCTTCTCCACGTTTATCAATAGGAGACTTTCCAACCACAAGTAAGTTATATAGACGTCTAACTCGGTCATCAGTTATAGCGAAGAACGATATAAACGCCTTTTTGCAAACGATTGTGACACCACAACTACATGAAACCGAATATTGAAAAGAAGTTTGGCGACGAATACCCGTCAAAGGATTTTCTTTTCGGCGTTTTACTGGTACAACTCGAATTAAATTTTGAAGAAATGCATCTTGCTCATTTTTAGTTCCAAATTGTCGAAATTTATCTAAAAGTTCATTTTGTTCACTTACTGCCACCTTATTGAAACATTTCATTTTGCAACTGTAAATAACAATATCTGTTTTTAAAATAACGACCTAGAAAAAATAACAAAACTCTTTACCTGCAAGGCTCACCTCTCTGTCTTTCGGGAACCAAATTTCCTTTGTAATTTATGTATGCTGTACCTTTTACTCTGGCTTTTTTCATTTTCTCCTTGATATTCCACTTGTTTAAGTCCTCTTTTTTTAACTGGCTGTTCAACACCCTGTTCAAAATCACAAACACTAGACATTTCGCTTTTGTTCTAGCAACAACAAGACCACATGTAACAATAATACAATCTATCCTAACAATGAAATGGAATGGCGCTGTATGCTTGCGAACTAAAACAACCACTTGTCATGTGCGCATG
>JANEYF010003863.1:27500-197691 GCA_029963845.1 Rhamnusium bicolor
CCAATTACAGAATAGGAATACTAGGTTACAACAAAAAAAAAAGAAATACAATAGGGACTTAGCTAAGGTACTTAAACATCATACAGAAGACAAAAGGGAATACAAAGATAATATGGATAAAAGAAAACAAAACAACAAAAAAAAAGAATCTACAAAAGTAGTAAGTATAAGTATAGTATAAATAGTTAATTACACATAATATACGAATAAATAATACAAAACATTGTATGTCTTGAAATTCTTCCGGAAGAAGTTCCGAATCAGGGGTTGTACATGCATGATTTTATTGAGGCAACGTTGCAGTTGAATATGTCGACGCGATCATGTATGTTATTGTATATGTTACACATGACTTGTAATGGAGAGAATTTTTTTTGAGTTTGTTCTTGGATTTGCTAAAATAAATAATTGTGTTTGACGCGAAGCTACTCGGTGGGCATGAAACGGGAGCATGTTAAGAATATGGGAGCTGTTTATCACATTGTGTATCAATTTGTAAAGAAAAACCAAGTAAGAGACTTTGCGTCGATCTTCTAACGATCTCAGTGAGAACCTTGACAGAAGTTCCGACTTGGGATAACCAATAGGCGGATATGACCCTTCAATTTTATAAGTGGAGTATTTCAGAAATCTTCGCTGTATGTTCTCTAAGTTGTCTATATGTACTTTATAGTGCGGCGACCATACTATTGAGGCATACTCTAAGGTTGATCTAACGATAGAATTATAGAGTAGCTTGAGGCTAGTAGCATTGTTGAAATGAAGAGTGTTTCTGATGAGAAAACCCAAAGATTTGTACGATCTATTAATTACATGATTAATATGATTCGTAAATGTTAGTTTTTTATCAAATATTACTCCTAAGTCAGTGAAAGTCTCCGGTCTAGAAAGTATATTGTGTTCTAGCGTATATTGGTATGGTATAATATTTGTTTTTGTTGTTATAGATAAAACGTTACATTTTGAAGGATTAAGGGGTAATTTGTTTCCTATAGACCAATTATAAATTACGTTCAAGTTTTCCTGCAACATCTCGCACTCCTCAGAGCTCGAAACTCTACAGAACAGTTTTAGGTCATCAGCATACAGTAGACAATTTACGGTAATATCAGATACAATGTCATTAATGAAAATATTAAATAAAAGTGGTCCTAAATTCGACCCCTGCGGGACACCTGACGTTGGTAGTACCTCGACGGATTTGTGTCCACAGTATTGTACATATTGTGATCTGTTCTCGAGGTAGGATGAGAAGTACTCAACAAGCTGATTTGAAAATCCAAAAATGTGTAATTTTTGCAGGAGTAAATTATGATCTAGCTTATCGAAGGCTTTAGAGAAGTCTGTATAGATTATGTCGACTTGACTACCATCATCAATTGCTTCATATAAATATTCCGTCAAACAGAAAAGATTAGTTGTTGTAGATCGACCTTTATAAAAGCCATGTTGTGAATCTGAGAGTTGGTGTTTTACATGTGGAAATATATTATCATATAATAACATTTCAAGAACTTTAGCAAAGTTGTTTAAAATAACAATAGGGCGATAATTAGTTATAAGAGTTCGATCTCCTTTTTTTAAAGACAGGTATGATTTTGGACTGCTTCCAGTATTGAGGGAATGTTGATGTTCGGAGAGATAGATTGAAAAGTATTGAAAGAGGTTTGGCAAATACTGAAGCACAATCACGTACGACAAATGACGGAATGTTGTCTGGGCCACTAGTTAGTTTTGGCTTTAATTTTTTAAGTGACAATAATACTTCCTCTTCAGTGACCTGACGAATATTTAGACAAGTGTTATGTAATGAATTATGATTGTCAGCAGGATTACACTGATCTGGAGTAGAGTATGACTGTTGAAAAAAATCAGCAAATGAATTGCTAATCAGTTGAGGATCGGATAAGATTTCATCATTATATTTAATATTTTTAGGCAGATTAGAACCCTCTCTTTTGAAGTTGACATTGCGCCAGAAGTCAGAGGGATTACGTGCAACATTTAATTGCAAGCCTATACTGTAGTTTGTGTGAGCGTTCTCTATATCAGATTTTATTCTACGTCGCAATATGCAATAGTTTTGACGATTTTCTTCACTGGGAACAGATTTGTATTGCCTCCATGCTTTGTGCTTTTTTTTATATTCATTATGATCTCGTTATTGTACCAAGGAGGATAACTACGTTTGGGAATACGTTTTTTGGGGACACAGGTGGCTAATATGGGTTCTATTATACCATAAAATTGCTCACATGCCGAGTGAACATCAGAAATATTATTTAATATGTTCCAATCAGCCTCGGATAGCATCTCATAGAGCATCTGAAAGTTAGCTTTCCTAAAATTGTACGTATAGGATAGAAATTTCTTTTCATGATTTTCGCAACTATTGCTAATCCTATAAAAAAATGCTTAGTGCAAGGTGATGCAAGTCCTCTCCAAGAAGAATATCAGGGGGTTTTATTACTGTACAATCCCTGTTCGACAGGACGAGGTCCAGTAGTCTATTGTTTATATTTTTTATGGTATTAAATTGTTTTAAGTCCAAGAAGTTTTGAAAGTTTAAAATAATCTGAGAAGCGGGCGAAGCAGTAAGGTGTTGAGAAGCGTAAGTTGGTAAGTTGAAATCGCCTAAAATTAAAATATGTGAGTTATGTATAAAATTAAGACTGCAGAAAGCATCAACAACAGAATTGTAGTAGTCAGATGACATTTTTGGGGGAATATACAATGTGAAAACATAGAAATGATAATGATTTACTATTATTTTTACGCCTACTATATCTACATATGTTAAATCGTGGAAAGTACTGTGTTTTAGATTTAAATTAACTACCGTAAGTGCTGAGCTGACAGCCAACATTACACCGCCACCGTCGCTACGACACGTCGCTACCTTATCACGGTCTGATCTGAATAAAACATAATTATCATAGGCTATTTCCTGATCCTGGATATGTGAGTCCAGCCAGGTTTCAGTGAAAGCGAGTATATCATAAGTAATAAGTACTTGCAAGAAGAGCGTCATAGAGAGTATTAAGTTTGGTTTTTAGGCCGCGAGTATTCTGATAGTAAATTGACAGACTATTGCTAAAGGGGGGATAACCGTGATTACTTATGACTGAGTGTGGCGTGCACATATCCGGTGTAGGCGGAAGAGATGTTGATGGGCAGTCTAGTTGCTATTGATATCCTAGATCAGTTTTTAGTTTTAAAATTGCGTTCTTATAGGATTGGCAGTTTTCGTGATCCCAAGCGGCGTGATCTACACAGATGTCAGCATTCTTGGTTTCTCTCAACTTGACACAATTAATACACTTAAGATTAACAGCATTACAAGATTCCAAAGAATGATTTAGGTTACATTTAGGGCAAGATAATTCATTTTTACATACATTTTTTGAGTGGTTGAACCCATTACAGTTGAAACATCGCAAAATTTCTATACCGTCAAACACTTTACACAGATCTAAACCCACCAGTACGTACCCATTATTAATTACCTTATTATATGTTGAAATATCCAACTGCAAAGTTGCCTGATATAGTTTGTTGTTATTTCTAGTAGGCCCGATTTTAATAATGTTAAGCTCAGAATTCGACTCAAATATTTCATTATTTTGTTTCATAATTAGGTCCTGAAGAGTGTTGACATCAAGCTTTTCCGTTAATCCAACCACTCGAACGCGGGGATGCAATCCTTTGACCTCTCTGATTTCATAATCTTAAGATAGCTTTTGTTCTGCTATCTTTTTAAATTTCGATACTTCTTCCGCAGTTTTACAACTTAGCAATAAACCACCATCCTTAATATGTTTTATTCTGTTGATACTTATGTCCGGGCTAGATATGTTGATATTTTGTAAAATATCAGCTTTGGTTTGTTTATTTTCTTGGGAGATTTTAGGTTTTACTACCACTGCTGAGTGAGAATTGTTACATAGAGCTGCGGAGTATGAAAGTTTTTTTCGTGGACGTCAGGTGGGGTTGCGTGTGTGTTTTTACTTCAGATAGTTTATCCTCAGCTTTTTTTACGAATTCTGTTTTGATGTTCTGGAATGATTCGCTGAGTTCCGAGAAAAAAGAATTAACTTTATCTTGGAAAATGGTGATAAGTTTATTCTCATCAAACAAGTCATGAAATACATTACAGCTAGTGCATTTCCACGTAAGACCAGGAGTATCTTTTAAAAATGATGGTAATTCCGAAGGAGCATTTACACAAGCAAGGTGATATTGTTTATTACAGGGTCCACTACACGGGATACCTGGCCGTTTTATGGTAAGCTGGCTTGTACAAGAACCACAACGAGACACCTTTATCGCTGGTTTTCCCAGCAATGCTCTATTATGACGCACTGTCAGTCGGTGGGTACTAACACAATTGCAATTGATATTACTCCACTTTATTAGCTTTATTAGCAGGCACTAGACACTTCAAACTTTATATTACTCCACTTTTATAAGGGCTTACGGAGCCCTACTATTTACGTGTTCACTCTTTGGTAGACAGAACTGAAAATAATACTAAACTTATTAGCAAGCATTGAACATTTTTTCTAATTATACTTGCTCGGCAAATACACCACAAAAATAACACAGGCACACAAAAAAAATTCTGTACTTTAAATCAAAACCATGTTTCCTTATGTATTTTGACATGTTGAAACCGAATCTGGCCGTACAAATTAGGCTATTGCGTCAATTTTTAGCTACAGGACATTTTTAGCTACAGATATCATAAAAATCACCTTTTTTAAACAAAAAAATACAATTTTGTTAGACAAGTTCTTTGGCTAAATCATCGTAATCTACGTTTCCATGGGTACTAAACATGATCTTGACATCAAAATAGTCTTTCTGTCAGCTGCCAACAGTCAAACTGCAAATTGTAAAATTCCGAAATTTGTAAGAAAAGCTTCTTACATGTGTAAAAGTATAACACTACCTACGTTTTTAAGGGTGCTAAATATGATTTTGACATCAAAATTGCCACTTTGGCAGCTGCCAACTGTCAAACTGCCAATTGTAGCCAATTGCTAAATTTCAAAATTTCAAAAAAAAAATATTTGTAAAACTTTATCACTACCTACGTTTTTGAGGATGCTCAACATGACTCTGATGGATATTGTCAAAGTATTATTGAAATATACAGATATATATTTACGATCACCAAATCACATTTACTGATATCGAAAAAGAAATTAATGAAAGTTTTTTTGCACGCCACTCAAACTATTTATCCAGAATTTCGAATGTGTGAATTGGTAGTTTGATAGTTGGCAGCTGGCAATTTTGAAGTCAAAAACATATTTAGCACAATCGAAAACGTTGATAGTGATATAGTTTTACACACAGAAGAAGCTTTTCTTACTAATTTTGAAATTTTACAATTTGCGCTTTGACAGTTGGCAGCTGCCAAAAAGGCTACTTTTATGTCAAAATCATATTTAGCAACCTCGAAAATGTTGATAGTGTTATAGTTTTACACAAAGAAGCTTTTCTTGGAACTTTACAATTTGCGGTTTGACAGTTGGCAGCTGCCAAAAGGCTATTTTGATGTCAAGATCATATTTAGCACCCTCGAAAACGTTGGTAGTGATATAGAAGAAGCTTTTCTTACAAATTTTGGAATTTTAAAATTTGCGGTTTGACAGTTGGCAGCTGCCAAAAGGCAATTTTGATGTCAAAATCAAATTTGACACCTTCGAAAATGTTGGTAGTGATATAGTTCTACACATAGAAAAAGCTTTTCTTAAACATTTTGGAATTTTACAATTTGAGGTTTGAGAGTTAGCAGCTGCCAAAAAGGCTATTTTGATGTCAAAATCATATTTAGCACCCTCGAAACCGTTGGTTGTGATATAGTTTTACACATAGAAGAAGCTTTTCTTACAAATTGTGGGAATTTTACAATTTACGGTTTGATAGTTGGCAGCTGCCAAAAAGGCTATTTTGATTTTAATTTAGCACCCTTGAAAACGTTGGTAGTGATATATTTTTACATATAGAAGAATTTTTTACTAATTGTGAGATTTTACAATTTGCAGTTTGACAGTTGGCATCTGCCAAAAAGGCTATTTTGTTGCCAAAATCATGTTTAGTACCCATGGAAACTTAGATTACGAATCTGTCGGCATGTCTATAGTACCGCGATAGCAACCACAGATTTTAACATAAAGCTTTAAAATTTGGTACACATGTTTTAAAGGCTAAAGACAATGATAAATTCGGTGACGAGCAAAATTGGGCAGCTCCACGGGACCCAAACTTTTTTGTATTTGCCTTTATAAAAAAAATATATTCTTGATGAAAGATTATAAATCATGTTACTATATCAAGCCAATAAAATATATTTTACAAGTACTTAAATAAAGCTTGTAAACTGAAATTTTTTCACATTAGGATAAATTTAACAGTTTAATATTTGAAATGTCTAATTTAGTTACAAAAATTTCAATGTCAATAAGAAGTTATTAAAATATATGACATGAATTATTTATTATTGACAATGTCGAATGCCGCTAATAATTAATTATTTAAAAATTTTAATGAAATATTTCAAGGTACACTATTAAAATTTAATTGAGGCAAGTGAAGAATTAAATAGAATATTTTTTTTAGATCAGGATGATATATACTGGTATAAGAAAGTTATGTGCTGGCCACATCAGATTTTTTTGTTTTTAAAAAAGGTAATTTTTACGCTACTGTAGCTAAAAATGTCAGGTAGTTAAAAATTGACGCAATAGCCGTAATTTTTATCGCAAGATTCGGTTTCAGTACATCAAAATACATAAGGAAACATGGTTTTGATTTAACGTACAGATTTTTTTTGTGTGCCGGTGATTGAGGAACTAAAAAAAAAAGGTCGTTTATAAACTTATTTTTTCGTCAATATTAAAGCAATTTAATTTTTTTTTTTTAGATAGGCCATTTTCTTCTTAGTACCATACGTTCGATTTTACTATAAACTTTGTTATACAGGAAAACGAAAAAATTAGGAGGACATGTAAATTCCTTAAAATTTTAATTTGATCTGTAGCAATTAGGTGGCTATGAATATTTCTTTTTATAAGCCTCTCCTATTGTATTCACTGCACCAGGCAATTTGCCATACGTGTCTTAGTAAATTGAAAATTGGCAATTCCTTAAAAATTGTTCTGTTTGCAGTGACTATTTAAAAACAGGCATTTTGATTGACTGTTTTATTTTCCTTTTCTTAGAAAGTTGTAAAAGCAGTGCTAATTAAAGTTAATAACATAAAAGTGGAATAAAGATATCTTAATAACTTTATTTAACAGAAAAGAAACAATCAAAAACAAAATCTAAACAATAATACAAGTTCAATAATCCTAAAATGGGTTGAAACCTTTGATGTGAAGACAACACTGAGATAGTTATATACAAACACCATAACACTCGACGCGACACACTTTGTGATTTTCAAGCCCTCAAATGCATCCACTGTCCTGTATTTGTTACATTTCTAATTAATCTTAAATTGCTACTACCTATTTTATGGTTGTTCTCAAACATATGTTGGACAACACTAGACATCTGTTCTACCATATTTGAGATGAGCCATATGTTCCTTGAATCTAGTTTGAATTGATCGTCTAGAGTGTCCAACATACCTTTACAGCTAATTTCGTCATTTTTCTTTTGGATTTGTATGAACCACCTTTTTTAAAAAAGATGGACACGTTTTCCGAAATATTTAATTTTAACGAAATTTTGAAAATGTATTCGCATTTAATGTGAATTATCATCCAATTCTTCCACTCTCAATTTCTTAAGTAAAATTAATTGCTAAAACGCAATAAAATTGATTGTTTCAAAAAACCTCATTTATTCTGAGGAACGAATGGTACCTACTTGGAACTATTCTTTGACCTCAAGAACCATTTAACTAACAAATAAGCAAAATTAGTGATCCTGGTAATAATAAAGCACATTAAAATCATATAATATCACGTTGTCATAATTTAGGTAATAATTTTGTAACTGAAAAAATTCTAATAGGAAGACCGAGAAGAATGAAGAGGCAACCGCAAAGCACAAATAATATGTAAGTGTGCCAATCTTATAGAAAATGTATCAAATAGTAGAGCGCAAATTGTGAAGGGAAGTGTGAAATTGAATTGAGGCGAACCCAACACGTTGAGTGGAAAACGCCGCCCTGCCATGCAGACCCCCATCCATGGAATCACTGCCTGAACGGTCGATACTGCGCTGCACACTACCGTAGACTCTTTGGTTTAGGTACGCTACAAACAACGAAACAACTGCTCGACAAACGATTAGAATACCTGCACTGAAAAATATTTGCAATACAACTTTTTTAATTTTTTCATAAAGATGGGAAAAGTTATAAATAATTAGTATACTATGACAAATAAGTAGGTACATATTTTCAAAGAAATCAATATCGACATATTCCAGCTAGCAAAACCTTCGAGCTCTGTTCTCTGTTGAAGCATTACATATTTGAGAGTTGTTTTGCGCCTTCGTTCATTTCATTATGAGTTATTATAAACGATTCGAATCTTAGGAGCTACGGTACGAAGCGTGGATGATCCAAAATATTTACGATTATTCTTATTTTAATTATATTTTTATTTAGTCTTTGTCTCTTATTGATGGTTCTCAGTTTATACACCTATATATATTCTTGTGTACATACATTTGTATAAATATGATTTTGTTTTACTCACTTATTTAACAGTGACGTCGTATTCGACAAAATACCATATACTGCACTCGACGCTCGTTTAGTCAATCAAGTTGACATCTGGAGCTGGAGTGAGTTGGAACCTTTGACGTTAAGATAACATTGACGTAGTTTTCCACGAAACACCAAAACACTGTACTCGACGCGAGTTTCACCAACAAAGTAATCAGATGATGCCAACTTGGTTAGCGAAACGCGCGTCAAGTGCAATATATAGTGTTTTGATGTTTCGTGGAAAACTACGTCAGTGTAGAAATTATTAAAATTGAGTTTTAATCATCTCCAGATGACGCCAACTTAGTTGGCGAAACGCGCGTCGAAGTGCAATATATGGTGTTTTGTAGAACACCAAGTCAGTGTTAGCTTCACTTCAAAGGTTCCAACCCACTTCAGGACAGTCATTTAACATCCGTATCTAATGCCAGTCACTGACACCAGGAAATAAACTCATGACTCAGTGCTTGTGTAAGCACTGGCACCTCTAACCTAGAAATTTGACCGAACCACCACTTTGTCGTGGGTGATCTTTAACGTGCCCACATCGCAGATACAAGGAATCATAATTTACAATCCTTTCGAAAGATGGAGACGTGAACAGGTCCACTCATCGACTATCCTTCATCGACTCGGTCCGGTTCGGTTCAAAAGCGCTTGCTCTGGGTAGAAGCATTAGCCACTGTCCCACACATTACCAAGCCGACTAAGTTTTAATAAGAGGAAATAATTAGAATAATCAGCACAGGGTTAGTCGTTCACTGTTAACGCATCAAGGAAATAAGTATCTCATGTAATACGTATGTGAATTTGTTCAATGAATTAAATTATATATGTAAAAGGGGCACTACTGGTGAGTGGATAAGAGCAGTTATGCTTACTTGGTAGCGAAGGTTGATGGTTGGACTCCGTCATGAGATAAATTGAAACTGAATCAGATGAAGTAAGGGACTGTCGATATCATAGATGTAATGTGGATCGGAATCCACAATAAACTGTAGAGCCTTGCCTTTCCTTACCTAACACAAAACCTCTGATTTTCAGTGAGTTATTTCGGTGACCAGGAGGCCATAAAAATTAGCGAATACATATGGTTTATAGTATTGTAAAGCTCTTATTGAAACTCAAAACGAGGTCCACTTTTTTTAGAATAATGTTAGATCTTATACAGAGCTTTCATAAAGAATTACAAATCACTTGATAATTTAGTTCCTTGTAAATAATGATTTTTGAATACAAAATGGCTATTTAAAAGGAATTAGATGACCATAAGGTTTGTAATCCTTTATGAAATCACAGTATGTACTCTTGTACATACGTTGGATACCTATGCGACATTCGAAATGAAATACAGAAATCGTATGTCTACTATTTACACTGACATGTCGAGCTCGGTGCTTCGTATATTCATGTCTTCTACTCAGTCCTTGTCCGACGCCACGGAATGGCAGCGCGATTTGGTAATTCTGGCAAGGATACAGGAATAGTTAAATTTTAAAAACCACATACAGTTAAATATAAATAAAAATAGCAGAGTCTTGGAGTTGGAGGCGAAATGACAGAAATTTATAGCGAAACCCATGATCTATACCAATTTATATTTTGGGATATATCGTTCCTTAACCCTTTCAAATTGGTGAAAGTCTTCCTAGCAGAACTATAGAGACGTAGCGAGAATAATATTTTTATAGAAGTGGCTCTTATGTTTTAAAATAATTCCAAAATCTAGATTAAAATCTGTAAAGCATGATTTCAAAATTAAAATTTCTAATAAACCTATGTGATGCATAATTTGTCAAAGATTTAATAAAAAAAGCTATAATTTAGTTTTCGCTAACCAAAGGTCGGCATAAATTCAATTAAAAATGAATTGTTGGGAGCTTCAATTCTTTGTTAAGCTTAAAATAAATTATTTTAAGCCCTTGTTAAACTAGTGAATTGAAGCCTTTTAATTGAGTCACAAATATAATTGAGTTTGTGAATTGTTTGAGAACTTTAAGCCCTCTAGGACTTAAAGCCATTTGCATGAGCCATTTTCAAACCTTTCATAAAGGCGTTAAGCTCCTTACAAAAGCTTTACGTTCTAATAAAAGCTTTATGCTTTTATAAAAGGCTCTCTTACCATATGTATTGGGTATTATAAACATTTTACTATAAATCACGGGGTATAATAATGCCATCACAAGTAATAATATGCTCTATATCATTTAATTTATTATTAAATGTTACGTATTCGTGATATTGTTATTAACAGTTATTTAAAGTTCAACAACTGTTTAATATTATTTAGAGCAGTTGATATTATTATTTATCGCAAATATTTTATTTATTCTTAAACATAAATCTCTTGGGTACACCCTGTATTGTTCAAGTATTTGTTTGATGTCAGGTATTTAAACCCCCGAACTATTATAAGCAATTGTTTAATGAGTAAATAATTTAAATAGGAACAATTAGTTAATCAATACAAAAATAATTCGTAGTAATATTGATAGTTATTGAAATAATTAAGGAATGAAAATTATTCATTATTTTGTTGTTTGGACCGATTATTTTATTTTTCCAGTAAATTATTATTTAGTTGATATTATTATATTCATTTTTAAATTGCACATTTAAATGGTCAGTCTATATTAAAAAAACCGTTAGCCTGAGACACAAACAGAAATAAGTTACTTTTTGTAAGCATTCTGGAGCCGTTTGGCTCGTTTATGTTTGAACCACGCAGAGTTTTGACAAAGAAACCTTTTCAAAATGGTATAAATTCAGTCGCCCTGAGCTCGAATAGACAGTGTAGAATCCCGATATACAACCGAACATCACCTGGACTGCTAAGAGTAAGATAATTATTTTCCAGTAATTATTTGTATTTTTTCTCGAATTTACGTATATATGAAATAAATTTGCAACTTTAATCTGCTATTTCTTTCCGTAATTTTATTGACTTAATTTCAGCCAATAAAAATATTTTGTAAAATTATTAGTGCTTTGTTTCTTATTTCTGATTGATTTTTCTATACACCTGCACATACTCCGGCTTCACTTCAGTGTTACTTATAAAAAACTCAAATCTCTCCTCCAATGAATTTATAGCTTTCTCTAAGATGAAAAAGAAGACATTTATTTTGAATGCTTGTTTTGGTTCAAGAACTGGATCGTCTCCATTTTCATAGTTGAACCGACATTTATTATTCATAGACGATTTTTTGTAGACTGCTCAAATTGTGGTTCTCTTTATAAAGTGTCTGCTAAATCTCTAACATCCACTAAAATTTCTTCAAAACTTTGTCTGATCGTAATTCCATGAAACATTTCTTCATTTGTGAAATCAAATATTTTGCAATTTGTATGTGGATTGCCATAACTTCTTTTACTTATTAAATAAATTCTCGTACCAACTCATATAGAACATGGAAACAAAATAATGAACCAATATTGGTGCAATGTAGTGAAGAGGTTGGCTCAATATTGTGAACAAGTTGCCAGATTGACCCAATATTTATTGAAGTATATTGGAATGATATTGAAAAAGTATATTCCGGTTCCGCCAGAACTGATACTATCGATTTTTAAATGGAATACCCTGTATATTGCATTTTTGAATTCTACATAATTTTCTGAATCCAACGATACCAAATAAGTGACATTTCAAATGTCAATATTATAATACAATTTTTAGTTTTCCATGTAAGTGTGCCATGACGGTTCCGATTTATTCTAAATGATCCGTGTAATGCTAGAAAAATCAAAATCCCGTCAATAATACTAAATTACGTGATTTATGAGCAAATAAAGTTCATCAAAATGGTTTTTGGGGAAAAATTCAATTTTTTCAAATGGAACCATATTGGTACCGTGGTACCATTTATTAGTACTATTAATAAGGAATTTATTCACACGTCGTATTAAAATGTGCGATAAATACAAACAAAATTACAGCTAAAAGAAAATAAGAAAATACAATTTTGTTCTAATAATCTTGTTATACATAACGTGGCTTCGGAATACAAAAAATGAACATAAAACATTAAAACAGTTGATCAAAATGCTGTCCATTAACGTCAATGCACTTCTGAACTCCCATAGCTGTTTGTCGAAGAACGTTCGACAATTGCTAAAAGTTACCCTCCCGTAATAAATTTTGATTCTCTTGTGACCAATATTTTGTATTTTGTCGGTTAAATAATCCTAAATTTGTAAACCTAGACTCGTCCGAAAATAAAATCATTCCCAAAAAAATCATTGTTATTCTGCAAAATCCAATTGCAATATTCCATCCTACGTTCGTAATCATTTTCGTACAAGTGCTGGTGCAATTGGTATTTAAAAGATTTATAGTGGTATTTGTGCAAAATTCGGCTTACTGTTTGGTGACTGATTTCCAATTGAAACCCAATTTGCCTTAAAGAAACAGTCTTATCAACTTCTACTCGAGCCAAAACATTAATTTCTGTTCCTTCGTTAAGAATGAAATTTTCTTCGGGTTCATTGTTGAGCTCACTTCGGAACTGATTGTCAAGACGATTAAAATAATTTGCCGCTGGACATTGTCTGTCAGGATATCGTTCGGCATAAAGGTGTCTAGCCGTAACGGCATTTTTTTCTACATTCCCCATACAATAATTAACATGTCCACTTTTTCATCTCTTGTATAAATTTGCGTTATTTTGAACACAACAAGAATTTTAAACAATTTTTAAAGACACAATAAAAACACCGGTAAACCAACAAATATTCGACAAGCTAAATATTTCATTGTTTTTAAAGCCACCTTAGTTACTTCTTAACATTTAATCAGAACAAAATTGTATTTTCTTATTTTCTTTTAGCTGTAGTTTTGTTTGTATTTATCGCATATTTTAATGGGACATATGAATAAATTTCTTATTAATAGTACTAATAAATTGTACCACAGTACCAATATGGTTCCATTTAAAAAAATTGAGTTTTTCCCCAGAAACCATTTTGATGAAATTTATTTGCTCATAAATCATGTAATTTAGTATTTTAGACGGGATTTCGATTTTTCTAGCATTATACGGGTCATTTAGAATAAATCTGAATCATCGTGGCACACTTAAATGGAAAACTAAAAATTATATTATAAAAAATATTGACATTTGAAATGTCATTTATTTGGTATCGTTGGATTCAAAAACTTACGCAGAATTCAAAAATGCAATAATATATAGGGTGTTCCATTTAAAAATCGAAAATAAGTGTCAGTTCCGGCGAAACCGGAAGTGAAAAAAAATTCACTTGTATGTCAAAAAGTGCCGTTTATTATGTATATAGAATGTCCCAAATTTCAATCAATTATCTTCAAAACTAAAGGTGAAAAGTGGGTGTACCATGATCCTGTTACACCCAGTATATGTACAATGTTGGTTTAATATTGGCCCAATATCATTGAGCCAACCTTTCCACGATATTGGGGCAATATTTCTCCAATATTGTATGTATTATGTACGATGTACTTTTTCAATATCATCCCAAAGTCCTAATATAATTTAAGACAATCTATCGATTTGTTCACATTTAATATTGAGCAAACATTTTCACAACATGGGATCAATATTGGTTCATTATTTTGTTTCCATATTTTACATAGGAGGTAATAATACAGCAAATAAATTTCTCTTAATTTTTTTGCTAAATTTGTGCCGGTGTATTTGGCAAATTTATCAATATTATTGTGACAAACCTCATGTAGAGCATCATAAATTTGTCCAACGTGATAATGAAATAATGTAGTTATCGTGTTAATGCGACTTTCCGAAAAGGTTTACCTCAGAGGCCTCAAAGTCATATTGGAAACATAACTTTTTAATATTGGTCATCGGTGTTGATCTTGGAAAATAGTTGTAGATTACTTGTATGATACCTTCTAGGATTTAACTTGACCACCATAACTGGATAAGGATAATGATTCTGTAGATAGGTAGTTATATTAATTTCTTTTGATGTACTAACATTTCGATATGAGAATTAATTGTAATTATTTAAGTTATTGTTAATTAGAACACAAACAGAATTCAGAATTTATTACAAATTGGTGCCCCCTGTATTCGGAGACCCGGACGCCCGCCCTTCCATCGGACCTGATTTTGAAACACGTAGAAAAATGTTCCAAACTTAATTCGTACCTATCAGGATGTGCCGGATCGTATTTAGTTTAAGTCGTCATGTTATAATAATCAGACAGCAATTTAAGAAGATACTGAAAAATATTACATACAAACGCTTTGAGGGTGAAGAAACTACAGCAAGTTATATTGAAGAGTTCTTTAGATTCCTTGGAAATTTTCAGTGAAAACGTATTAGTGATCCCTAGCTAACGAGAGCATTTTGATTTGGGGTTCTACGCAGGTCCTCAATACGGGGATATTCCCCTTGCTCCTAGCCTACCCAACATCTGATCAAAGAAAGGGGGTGCCTTCAATGCTTCACAAGCTTATCTAGTCAAGCTTAGATAAGATTAGAGCTTTCAGAATTCGATGCAGACGCCTCCTATATAAGTTTGGTCCTTTTTACTCATTAGGTCGTTGTTACAGAACATAAATTTTGTATAGAGTATGTAGTAAAATTTCAGTTTAATAGAAAAGTTTTTAGACCGGCTTATTAATAGTTGGAAAAATTTTGTTGGGTAAGCGTCCTTATTTTGAGAAAAACTAATTTTTTCAATTTGCCGACGTTTCGGTAAATTTTATTACCATCTTCTGGGCAATTAATTATGAGTTTTTCCTGGTCACCATAAAATATATCTAAAAAAGGAAACAAACAGATAAAATTAAAAAGTATTCTATGTTAACGTACTTATGTAATATACATATATGTTTCGACGTTTTTCAATTTCTTAGATAGCCGCCCCCGATTCCGCCTTCTTTTGTTTTTCATCTTTTTTTAACTTTATATATACTCTTCACTTGTTTTTATTGTTTTTTAATCAGAGAACGTCATCGTGAGTACTCCCTGAATAACTCAGGTATTTTCTTTAATTTAAAAAAAATCCATCCAGTTGTTGTTCGAGGACAATGATACCTTAATCTATTTTAGTCACCAAGTAGTCAACTTTCATTTTCTACTAGATTAATTACCTTTAATGTGCACCACATCGCAAACTCATGGAACCAATAGTTTTACATCCACTCCAGCAGGAGACTATCTGGAGCCGTTAAATGACTCGTCGACTCCAGTAAACTCTGATTTGATTCCGAGCACCTACTTAAATGAACTAGAGATGTTAGTCCGCAATGCATGAGGCAAAGTTTTAACAGCTATACAGGAATATCCAAGTCATAACAGAAAATTATGACTAATAGATAACATACATATAGTACGGGAGCCAGCAACACCCAGCAATTTTATCCGTTTGGTTCCTGTTTTATATATATTTTATAGTGACCAGAAAAAACTCATAATTAATTACCCTGAAGATGGTAATAAAATTTACCGAAACGTCGGCAAGTTGAAAAAAGTAGTTTTTTCTCAAAATAATGACCCCTACCCAACAATTTTTCCAACTATTTCAGTTTAATTTTTCTTTTTCCTAAAATATTTTAAATTAGAAATAAGGGAATGCAATCGGTCTGTAACCGTTATAATATAATACACGTTAACAATTTTGTTGAATAGTAGTACTTTTTTAATCAGTCAAAGTTTTGACACTTTATTTTATATATTTATATTTAAATCTAGTTAATAGAGAACACTAAAACAAGATTATTAAAAGTTTCCAAATAAATAATATTTCGTTGAAGAAGACGCGGTTTGAGACACCGATATATTGTCATTTGGCCCAAACCTATTCTCTACTAGTATTCTTTTTTTTTCATTTAAAATATTTTTTAATTATTTTGCGTATATCTAAACAAACTGAATAGTTCCGGTGGCCCTTCAAGGATAACATCTCTTTTTCATATCTTGCAAAAATGCCGATAATACATTTTTAACGCATTTTTTATATTAACGTCCTGGCGGAGTTTAGCACAATGTTATTCCACCACTCAACCAGGACAGACACACACACACACACAACAACCACTCCCTCCAATATTTGCCATATGTTGCAGCTGGGACTTGAACTAATGAGAAATAGACTGTGATTAACCGTATTCTGCCACACAACATCAATCTAGTAATACAATTGTATTACTACCTCAGTATTTTAAAAATGCCACCCTACATTCATGCCTTTGTGGGGATTCGAACCCGGGACCCCTTGATCTCAAGCCTAAAGTGTAAGCACTGAGCCGCTGAGCCGATATTTCTTCCCAGTGTTTGTCAGTAACACGAATCAGGTTATGAAATACAAAATTGTCGCTCAAATAATCGTCAACGAACGCTAGAGACACCTTGATTGTCTGTCGTCCTCCAACGATATTCCCTTAATAATAAAATG
Organism: Rhamnusium bicolor; assembly: GCA_029963845.1. NCBI lineage: Eukaryota > Metazoa > Arthropoda > Insecta > Coleoptera > Cerambycidae > Rhamnusium > Rhamnusium bicolor. Next base: position 44,633 of record JANEYF010003863.1, read on the forward strand.
TTTAATGACGATGAAATTATTATTACAGAATACGACTCTCTGATTTCTCTGTTATTGTACGACAAGTCGTTTGTTAACGACGGTTAATGACGTGGTTATGAGTTACAGAATTGATGTCTAAGTCAATGAGTGACTTTGCTTACATCACAATCTTTCAAAACGGAAACTGCAGGTTCCTTGTATATGCGATGTGGGCACGTTAATGATCCTTATACACGGATCATGATGGTTACAAATATTTATAGAGAAGCTTTGCTTACATAATCACCGCTATCGGTTCGGTGGTGTGGAGGGCAATGGCGTTTGCTTCCAAAACCGACCGACCGAGTGGAAAACCGGGCAGGACCAAGTTGTTAAGGCATAGTGGGTTAACGGACCTGCTCGCGCACTATTTTTCGAAAGGGATGTAAAACTGTTGGTTTCCTATTCGTATCTGCCATGTGAATACGTTAAAAATTCCTACCTCACAACAAGTAGGGGTTCAGAAAAATTCCCAGCTTAGGGATGTCAGTACTTACACAAGGATCGATGAACTCATCTCCTGGCATCTGTGATTGGCCTTGGCAGCGGAACATAATTGACATTATATAACTGGTAAAAAAAACAAGCACTGAGTTTATCTCTGGCAATAATTCATTGTTACCACTTTTGTGATACTACCAGACACCAAGACAAATAATCTGGAGACAAACTTCCTTACCCAAGCTGGCCTCACCTTAAATCTCCATCGAAAAAATTGGAGTTTCTGGGACCAACCGTCACAAACGTATACAGTCATCCACAAGGAAGAGGACCAGCTAGGACTAGAAGCGACGATACTTGACACAATCGATATTGATCTCATTTTCAGAAAGGCTAGAAATATCCATCTAGTCACCTTAGACATCCATGAAGCTACCACCTGAACCAAAACAAAGTGCTTTTTGGCCTTACTTCAATTGTTCACTCTGTGCCTCGACGTGTTCTTCAACATAAGGACCACTACCTCTAGAGAGAGGGAACATGCTCTAACCAGCTGGCTTCCAATGCACACACAAAGGATTTTTGAAGAATGCTATGCCGCTTCGGCAGCTCTAGTAGTTACAATGCCCAAAACCGGAGGAGGCACCGAAGTCTGTGTAAACTTTTTCAATCTGAATAGCAGGAAACCTGACTATCGTCCCTTACCCCGGATTGGTGATTTCTTCCGCACCACCTCACGAACTTTATACATGTCTACTATGGATCCTCGAAACGGTTGCGGACAGATACCCATCCGATTCACTGACATGAATAAGACAGCCTTCATTACCTACTGGGGACTGTTCGCTTCTGGTGTAGTATGACTGTCAGACTCCGGAATGCCACTATAATTTTCCAGAGGTTGTTAGGCCGTTATCGTATTTAAATGGTATCATCCTGCTCTTCCCCAGTCTAGAAGACCACATGAAAGAACTATAGCTGATTTTAACTCACGCTAAACCGAAGTAAGTGCAATTTTGCTTCGCCATCATTCAGTACCTAGGCCACGTCTTGACTGCTGAGAGAATCCGTTCAAATTTCGAAAAGGTCGCTTCCATCCAAGCCATAGATGCTTCTAGGAACCTGCAACATCTACTTTCCTTCATCCATACTTGCTCCTGGCTGCAAGGACTCATTCCTCACTTCGCTGAGGTAGCGAGACTGCACTCGCTCACCAAGAAAGATGCCACTTGGAACTGGACTACAGATAACGAAGCCGCATTTCAACAACTGAAGGAAGCTCTCATCACCAGTCCCATTCTTATTCAAGCTAATTTGACGAAAGCCTTCATCTTTAAGATCGAGCCAGTGGCCACGCCCTCAGGGTAGTTCTTCTGTAGGGGGAATCGCCCTTGAAACATCCTGTAGAGTACGCAAGTCGATTGCTCACTCCGGCAGAACAGAACTACACAACAATGGAGCGGGAAGCCCTAGCTGTAGTATAGTCTACTAGCAAGTTCCGGGGTTCCATAGAGGAAACCTCAACGAAGTTATTGATGTATTCATTTTCAACAAGGGGCAGTGAGCGTAAATGTGAGCTAAGAAATGCTATCCGCATAAATCTGTCTATGAATTGCTATTGGATACTCGACAATAACCAGCCCTGTCGGTCACTAAATAATTATTATTTTCAATTAGTAATTTTCCAAGTAGAAATTATTAAAACAGATTTGATAATTGTTAATGATTAATAACTTAATGATAGAATATATGAATTAATTTTTAAAATCTGGCAAGGCAGATTACTACTGATTAGAAATTGTCGGAAATAGTCCTGTTGGCTATTAAACAAATCATCATCATCTTAGACTTCACTTGGAATTTATATAATAGACCTTGCTTTACTTTTTTTTCTCTTGTTAAAACTAGCTTTTACAAGTTGTTTTTAACAATATTAACTGTTACTGTATTATACAGAGTGTTCAGGATTAACTGGACAAACCAGACATTTTAATTCAGGACCTCAAAATAAGAGAAAAGTTTCCTATGGGGGTATGTCCAGAAGTGTCCCTCCAAAGATGTAGGCTAAAATTAGGTTTTTAATTATTTTCGCAAATTTGGAAAAACATTATTTTGGTAGAGATTTTCTACTACTAGGTACGCTTCTAAAAGACATTTTTTCAGTCATTTCTTATTGGAAAATAGATTAAATCAGCAATCCCCAATATATTTCTTTATTCGAACTTTTTTAACGAAACTGAATATTATCATATAAAAATGTGCCTTGGAAAGTTTGATTCATTTAGAAACTCTAGGCTTCTATTTTTTTTTTTTCATCAAATTGACGGTTTTTGAACAAAAAATAAAACAGTCTCGATCCACATGGTTATTTCAGAAATTACATTATTTAATAAAATAGAAAATGCCTAGTAGGCTACTCCCAAATAACTCTGTGGACCGGGACAACACATTTTAATAAATCTCTAGTAATGCATTAGTAGTAATTATTAAACCATAGTAGATGAAAGAGACCAAGGAGTTTTTAAATGAATCAAGCTCTTCAAGGCATATGATAAAATTCTGAAACATCCTGTATACATATTGCAAACAAAATTCTGAGGGTGGGGGGCATCCCAGACTTGGAGCTGACTTCTGTATTTGCCTCTACATCTTATATGAGTTGATTTTATTTTGTGCCCCCCTGTTATTATTTCTGGATCCGCCCCTGCCCAATTGTTACATCGCCCTGAGCGAACCTGTAATCTGGGCGAAAGTCCCTGCCATCCATCTTTAATGATGGCACCGTCCGTCAGTGTCGCACAATGACTATTTATCTGTACATAGTACATTTAACCTTTTATGCTTTTCTTACAATTTTTTTGGTTATAGTCGTAGATTGTACCAAATTGGTCGGAATTGTGCACTACGCAGAAAAAAATCAGACAATTTTGCTTATATCTTCGTTATTCAAGATAACTGTAACAAATTTTGCACTTTTGAAAATCCTGAAAAAATGCATTTTTTCATTTTAGATCAAAGCCTTCCGTTTAAAAATATGAAGTTTGCTGCTTGGAGCAAAATCTACGAATGATGGAAAAACTTTTTTCGCAATCCAATCTACGTAAAAAAGAAAGATTTTACAGTTTGAAAAAAATATCCAAAAATAAATTTATGTACGACTACGTCTATTTTAAATGACTAGAGGGCGCTGATATCCACGTCTGCTTTCGGTGACGAAGCATGCTTATTATTGAAACAGACTAGCTCAAAGGGTATTATAGTGATATATCATTAAAAAAAAAAGTGTTCTTAAAGGTTTTCTTAACCGCCTCTCAAGTCATCGAAGTAACTCCCGGAATATCCTAGGATTTTGTGTTGGATAGAGAAACGAAGCACTACAGTTTATTTTGGAGTCCGAACCACATCTACGGCATCGATAATTCCCTATGCCATCTTAACCCGAAACAAATTACAATAAAAATTTCTAACATGCTCCAGGATGGATCGAACCATCGATCTTCAGTACCGAGTAAATAGCTGACATGTGCTTTGGCAATCCTGTTGCAATAATGAGTTTAATCCCCCATCGCCACAAATAACACATGGATACCAGCACCCTCCGGTCATTTAAAGTAAACGTAGCTGTGGTGATTATAAAAATTAGTAACACTGAAAACTCAAATTTTGCTTATAAGGAAACACATTAACATTATTTCAAAAATTTTTTTTTTATATTAACAATATATCACTATAAATATATTCACTCAAAATAATTAAAATTGAGTACACTGGTTATAACCAGCTATAGCTTCAAAGCATTGGAAGGACAAGTATTGCAGATAAAACCGAAAATAACTGAGGATATTAACCTTTTATTATTACTGTAGTGTTAACCATTACAGCAATGCCGGGACGGATTCCTTCTCGGAATTTTTGGTAATATAAAGCAGCACCCACAACCTGTCTCGACGTTTGCCATGTGTTAGCATTATGTCTGGCGCCCTTTCCTCTGAGGGAGAGGAAATACCAGTCTACATTTGACCCAGGTCTTATAAAAAGTTAAAACGTTAAATATAAATAAAATGTAGTATTATTTACAAACTTTGGTTTTGGGTACTCTCATGAAACTAAAGTATGTTTGTTCTCCAGTAAAGCAGATCAATTATTAATTCAAGCGAACTAGTTCCGCCTAATAACTGTCATATTCCTGCATAGTAAAGTAACATACTCGTATACTTATATTCAATAACCATACCATTTGTTTATAATCACTGTTATTTAGTAAGGCATTGTAATAAATAAAATTGAAAAACTATATCAGTTGATGACTGATTCTTGAAAATAATTTTTTCTCAGTTGTTTTTATCGTTACTCATTTCTTTAGCCATAATTACTACGATTCAACAAGGAAAATTGAAATGAAAAAAAAACTACATTTGGCGAGATCAATCCAGCAGCGCAGCGCTCAGAAGCCTAGCGCCTTAGTCACTAGCCTACTTGCAGCCCGTTTCAGATTGAATTTTCCAAGGAGTAATAAGCTGAACACTGAACGGTGAATGTTTAGAAGCCTGTTTTTTGAAAATGCATGACATAAGTGCCCTATTATTTAGACAAATAGTTGTTTGTATTAAGGACTGCAAGCTCACGAAGTTTCGTTCGAATCGAAAACTTGAACCTCGGACCATCCCTTTGTTAACTTAGTGCCTGAACTTAAAACTAGGCGAAATAAATCTTCAATCGTTTTCACACAGGATGCTTTCAGGTGCTCTTTGTACACGTGATAGATTCTTATTTCTTGCCTCTTTTGTCTGGACAATTCTTCAATACATACACCGTGTATGCTCGTACTGGACTGACAACAAACTCTATTAATTACTCTCTTGCTAATTGCAGATATGAGCAGATACATTTTTATTTATTGCTTACATGAGATTTGGTATGAAACGATAAGGCCGGTTTATTGAGTTTCATTTGATTACAACCTTTTTAATATACATTTTATCATAGAAATAGTTAGAATAAACCTTTTTAATATGCTTTAGGTTCTACGTAAGAAACAGGTAGCCTTCTATTGTTGCAGCCTTGGAACCCTATTATAATCGCGTGTATTTAAGGCAAACGTTGACATTTTTGAAAGTAGATATATGTTTGTATATTTGTAGTTTTACTCTAATATTTAGTGTCTATTGTATCAGTAGAAAAAGGCAGGTAGCAGATAGCATCATTGATAGTATTAGGATATTAAGGTACAATTTCAGGCTCCTATGGAAAAGAGGAAATGTCGATTTTCGATCATGTTTTTGGTACCAAGCTGTGATTGAAGAACTTCAGTCAATTCAAAAGTAATACAACCGTGTTAGCACATAATCTGGGCAGTCAAGTTAACGGGCAGATGAGACCAAAATTTTATAAAAAAAGATCTAAAATGACGTGACTAAACCTAAAACGACGTTAATGTAACGTACATTCAAAAAGAAAATTTATTCCAGATTGCTTTACAACTTAATTAGATATATTCAAAAACTCTCAGTGACGCAGCCATTTAATTTCTATTATCACTTAAAGACGATTTGACAATTTAAGATTAGGTAAACTTTATTATTGTTAAAAACGTAACAAACAGTGGAGACGACTCCCGTGGTGTTCTATTATCTAATAGATTCTAATTCTTATATCATTCGTACATAATTGTTTACATTCTTTAGCTGTTTTAATGATATGACATTTTAATAAATTGTGGAATAGTGTATTTTCGTATTTTTGGCGACTTTTTTTATTAATATACGGATTTATTAACTATTTTGAGTGAGGTATTTATTATGTTTATAGTAAAAAAAAACTCAAAAATTCTAATCGTTCTTTCCATAAGTAAACGGTATTCCAAAGACGCCGATTTTTTTGTTTTTTACAATGTTCAATAAATATTTAATATGCATAAATATGTTGTAATTAATGTTGAAAATATAGAGTATGTCCTCGGATGGCGTTTACAATAGGTGAAATTGCTAAAAAATTCAACTGTTCGAGAAAAAGTTATTCTGCACAAAAATGTTTCTTTTCCTAAAAGATACGATTCACTTTGAGAAAGTTTATGTTTTTTATACAGGGTGCTCAAAAATTACAAAAATGCTGCCAGCTATAAAAAAGGTGACAACAACGCCTCGTATAGTTTGGACAAGGTCAAGGCCTAGGGCCACCGCTAGGGTGCTTGCCGCCCCTGCGCAGATTTACCTTTACCGCCCTTCAAAATATACTACTTTTTTAATCATTTATTTAACATCGGACTATTTCCGCTACCAGGGCCAATCACCGGCGACAGGAGACGAGCTACCCCGAAAGTTTGCTAAACCTCTTCTCTGTCGAAGAGTAAGGATTTTTTTACTTGCCTAACATTTAATAGACAACGGACCAACTGCTTTACATCCCTTCCGAAGGATGGAATACCACATACATAACCCTTACCTAAGATGGATAGCTTCTGCGTATACACTGATGTACATACCTCTAGAAAACGGGAAAAGGTTGTCACAAATAGGACAAGGCTTTGTTTGTGTTTTTGAAGACCTGTGTTTTTATTTCTCCCTAGCTGGGTTATTATTCTTTTATTATTAAGTTGGGCGCCACGTGACTTGCTGCCACGAAAATAGTTTTGATTTTGTTGCCTTGGTATTTGATTATAGGAATGGAATTCTCTCAAGATCGGTTTTAGATTATACGGAGAGGTAAGTAGCCTGTTCTTATCCTCGTTGAAATTTCTGTGTGCCTTTGGCTACGCTAGCAGAGCTGAGCAAGACTTTAGCAACTCCTCTTCGGCGGTCCTGGCTTGAGGGACTTGTTTCTACCTCAGAATTTGTAGCTGACGGATATAATCAAGCGGCGTATGCTTTTAATTTATTAAGGCTAAAAAAAATTGCACAGGCAATTGGGCTTTTTCCTAGCCTGAAAATGATTTTTTTGGAATACTGAAAATATTTTTTCAGTCAGCTTTTATGCAAAAATAAAATGGAACAGGGGATCTGTGCAAAAATGTCTTTTTGGTTCCCTATAAGTCCCTGAAGGCCAAAAAATAATTTGAACAGAGGGTTCCTCACAAAATTCCTCTAGATGAAAGTAAAATACACAATCACAAAACTCTTAAAAAATTTCTTGAAAAATTGTTGAAATTCAGCAGACTGGACAGCAAGTTGAGCTACAATTTCGGATACTACTAGCCTGCCAAAAAGTTCGCGCAAGACTTCACAACTTTTCTTAATAATGATCGATTTGTAAAATCAAAAAAAAATCGGATTCGAAAAAAAATTTCTTTGAGCAGTATCTTTTTATGCTTAATATGATTTTAATAAAATGAAAATAAATTTGAAAATTTATTTTCAAACGACTAAGTCGAGAGTTATTAAAAATTTAAAAATTAATTTTTCCTGGTGGACTAACAAAATGATTTGGATGAAATTTATTTTTTGTAAAAATTGTGGCTGTCGATCCTTAAAACAAAAAATTTCAGTAAATTCTGAAACCTTTATGGCAGCCTAGTAAACACCCGGGAAACTTAGAAATAATCAAATTTTATTGAATAAATGAATATTAAGTCGAGTGAAGCTTTGGTTTTAAAACAAGTTAAATTTTTTAGGTTCGTGAATTCTCTTAAAGGCCTAGCCTCGCGAAAAATAATTCTAAGTCTAAATACACAAGTCACTTACTTACCTTGTCGTCGGAGATCTCAGACGATGATATTCTTTTGCAATAACGTTTAATTTTTTATTAGTGACAGTCTACGTCCGTAGGAGCCTGCTTATGGTTTTCGAAGGCCAATAAATAAAAAATAACGTAGAGTTTTACAGTAAAACCTGATGACGGGAGACTCCTCACTCCAAAATCCATGAATGATAAAAGTAGTCGAAGAAGTGCTTCTGGTTTTCTGCGATGCATGTTGTAAAAATATTTTATGGCTGGTGGACGCCGTCTTCGTGTCTTGAGTACCAAAAAATAACCCAGCCTGGCGCGTGGAGAAATTTCTTAATGCCTATCTTAAGACTTCTGGGGCCCGTGGAGAACTATTTACTTGTGAAATGGCCAACGAAATACTGTTTTGAGGGCTGTAGATCGGTTGGTGTTTATTAATGGGTTTCACAACCGGTTTTAAATTAGTTATTTATCGTTCCCGAAGGGACATCAAGTCTGTGTAAATGCAAAAGTGAAAAATTTATACTTTTTAAAATTAATTTACTACCATGATGCTTTCTTGTGGGTGTCGAGTGGTTGAATTGTCTCAACACTCTCAACTTGTCTGAAATTTTATATTTATAAGGGTTGTGTCGTCATCTATTGCGATATTATCATGATATCATGTTTTTGAAAATGCGTAGTAAGGACAAAGGCTACCCCACTTGAAAACTCCCGATTAGGTGAAAGCTCCGATACACGGCTTGTCTATCTGAATGGTCTAGATGGTGTACCAAACTCCAATTTTACAAGTTTAAGTCTCGTATAGAGAAACTTGGCGGTTAATTAGGCGCTGTGGAAATAATGATTGTTGCCTCAAATTATTATTATTATTTTGCTTTAATATTAACTGTTACAAAATTGTTCAGGCCGGTTTGTAATTATTATTTATGAGCTCCTCTATGAGTTTTGGTCATTTTGGTGTTTCCCAATGCATCGGGACGCCAGCCGCCACGCTTATACTACGGTTTTTTTAATGAAAATTATTTAAACTATTTTAAAAATCGGAGAATTGAGATAAGAAATTGCGCTTTGAAGTTTTGAACATGATTTTTTTATTCTTTATCTAATTTCCAAAAAAAAGTGATGTGATATGTGATACTTTGAACCCGTGTAGTTTCGGTCTCGAACATTTTTTAAATGTTTCTAATGGCTGAGGGCCTTCTATATGATTTAGGTGACTTTTTGGTAATATAATTTTTTCGAGTTTATTAAATTTGTTGTAGAACTTAGGTTCTACAACAAGGTCGCCGAGTTACCATCAAATTGCTGACTGCGACTACCGTTGCTTAACTTTCGTATCGAATACGAGCACTGTTAAGGCCGATCTACGATCGCCCCTTAAATATACTACCTTGCCACACTATTTAATTATCAGTGTTATCATAATTAAAAATTGATACAGACATAAATAATAAAACTGAAAAAAAAATAAATAAATAAATAGGTATCGAACATTTTTTTATTCACTGTGAAGAAACGTTCACAACATTGACGTAGTTTTCCACGAAACACCAAAACACCATATACTACTGATTGCAGTATATAGTGTTTTGGTGTTTCTAAGTCATTGTTATAATCACATCAAATGGTCCAACCCACTTCAGGAAGAAACGTTCAGGCATATTTTTAAAAAATTTTGCATGACTACTTCCCTCCCCTGAAAATGTTGGCGACGCCTATGACACCAATATTTTCTTTAGTTTTCCTCAATTTAATTTTATTACTTTTCCAATATAACTAAACATTACTATACATACCCCTATATATTTTTTAATTTTTGGTTTAATTCAATTTGTCAGCAATGCAGTAATGCACGTTTTTAACCAGTAAGAATCAAATGATTGTATAGTAACCAACTTCTAATCACTGCAAAATTATTATGGAACAATGCATTGTTTTAGCTTGTTCGTTGAACAAGTTGTGTCCGGGTTTTAAATTTAAACTATGACTATTAGACAGAAAAAATCCGATAATTATAAAATTCATATGCATCATGTCCAAACATTCTGTGAGTGGCTTGCTCAAAGGCAAAGGAGGCAATAGTACCTACTAGGCATATGCAGAGTGGCGTGTGAATCCTAAATCAATAGCTACCTACCTAGTGGAATTATAAAGATGACTTCTTGGGTCATGGCAACAGAGCAAGCTCACCTCGATCCCATTTACCGAGCTGTCACTCTTTTATGCAACGGTACTCACATCACAGTTAACTCAAACATAAAAAAATTAAACAGTTATAAAGATTTATCAGAATAAAGATTTATGTATTCTGTTTATTTCCCTCTACATTCTACAAACCAATAAAATTAGAGTATTTTAATATTTTAAACCAATCGTATGCAAATTATACTCATTATTTTACAAACATTTTACTCATTCTTTACTTTTTTCCACATTAATTTTTTGTGTCGTAAAATTAACACAAAAAATGTCGATGGAAACGAAACAGAATTTTCAAAAAATTACTAGTTGTTGATGATAAGATTTGTTTTCACTTCGTTTTTCATTTTTATAGTACCATAAAAAAAACAAGTTTCGAAAACTAAAAAACAATTACCTACGTTAAAATTTATTTCAAACTTATTTGCAATACGGCTTCTTCGATACGTTTACCACCGTCAAAGAAGCCGACGTTTTTTATGCTGTAAATAAGTGAAAAAACTTTACTTTTATACTAGGTATAGGAGTTTAGAGAAAAAATGCCTTATTCAAGGCACTGAAAATGAGGAGAAGTGTGGACATACTCAATTGTGAAAATTTTCTTTTTTATTTATTTATTTGTATCACGTAATAAATTATATAGAATCTATGTATTTATTATTATTATTGCTTGAAATACCCCAATAAAAGTAAAGGCTTGTGACCCACATGTTGGGTAGGAGTACATTGCTCCCTATATTACCTACGTACCTTGGACTATGCAGCCCCTGAGTCCTTTCTAAGTTCTCCCAAAGAGCATCTTTATCGAAGCAAGGAGAATGGCAACGTCGAACAGTGGTCTCGATTGTGGGCGTTGACACCATCCTTCTACAGACATTCAGATGAGTAATCGTCGACGAAAATACCCTAGACGTTTCTTCGTGGTATGATGCATTATTATAGTTCGATAATGATAAAATTGATAACCCATGCCGAAAATCATAAAGAAAATTGTTTGAAAAATATGAGGGCATGCTGCAATATGTTTGAACTAGGACTGGCACTTGAGGGATATTCTTTGGAACGTTTTTCTACCTAATGATTTACTTAATTAGATCCTCTCACGGAGTAGAGCTTATTGTCTTATTTGTGTTAAAGTAATATTGCTACAATAGATGAACCTTATATATTCGTTAAAACTAATAAAAAAAAACAATTTAACCATGCATAGGCACTAAATTTTTTAACCAATAATTATATACTTTATGCTTTTTGAAATATTTTACAAATTCCAGGATGTCCAAGAAAGGAATGACAAATTGGGATAGGTTGTACTTTGATGGGCATATTGATATCGGCGTCTTGATATTAAACTAAGGTAGATAGGTATGTCCGTACGGTTATAGCATTCAAACCCCAATGATCATCTCCAATATCCAATAATACACATAAAACGTATCCATATTAGTTTGACATATGGCATCAAATTCTAAACGTAAATGTTATAATCAATGGTATACAAGTGCTTGCAATTTAGCTGAATAAGTTTAGTAGAATCGTCAAAAGATTATGCTTTTGACACTATCTATGTAGGTACCGTTTATTAAGTTGGACAAGTTGAAAATACCTAGTTGAATTGGTTCACTTTTCAAATAGAAGTTCATCTGACTGGTTAAAATACTAAAGGCATGTTTATTTATTTAGGAATACAGCTGCCCAGAGAGATAAGCATCAATTAAAGGGTATGAAAGTACAAAATAAATATAAAATACTATACAAAACGTCACAACACAATATTTCACAAAGTGTATAACTATAAGATATAGATATAATACAAGTAAAGTAAATAGTAAAGCTTTTTACCAGTAAAAATAATATAATAATTTTATAATTATATCAAATAGATATTAATTGTCCCTTATATTATTAACACTACTACTGAAATTATTAAAATCTGTCTGATACTTTAAATACTTTAAACACATGCATTCACATAAGTGAAAATTTTAGTATGAAAAGAAGGACTATTGAAGTGTATGGACCTAAGCATATTCGGACAATCGACTTGATTGGCTAGAAATCTATATAAAAACAATACAGAAAAGTAGACTTGCTATGGGGTTAAGTCGTGTAAACCAAACCTGGGTAATAAATCAGATTATATGTGGGGTATATTTAGTCCGATAAGTTCAGTTAGTCTTAAAAGAAAGATATTTAAAATGTTTTCTCTAAATTTGTTCCAGGTTAAAAATATGAAATAAAAAATATGCATGAATCATACTGCGGATTCCAGATAATACATATTCTAATTTTGGCCTGATAAACGTTATTATTTATTTATTTATATATTTACTTAACGTCAGTCTATTTCCGCTACCAAGGCCAATCACCGACGCCAGGAGAAGAGCTACCCCAATCTTTAAATGACGAAACTCTTCTCTATCGAAGAGTAGGAATTTTTACTTGCCTAACATTTAATAAACAAGGGACTGACTGCTGTACATCCTCGCCTATGAATGCATAGCTTTTGCGAATACGCTGATATACATACAAACCGCTAGAAAATGGGACGAAGTCGCCGAGTATAATAAAGAAATGGTCGAGATATCTCTGAAATGTTTTGAGTTTCTCATTATAAAGCTTAGATTTTTAAAGGCATTAGTAGTAATATAATTAATAGGAACAAAGGTTTGTATCATAATGACTTTAAGATCCTTAAATTAATAACTGTTTCATTACCAATTTTGTATGAAAAATGTAATGGATTAATTTTCTTCATAAAAGTTATATTACATTTTGATATATATAAAGGTAACTTATTATTCTGACACCATAGATTAATTATTCAGATACCATGTCGTAATCGATCACAATCTGCATCAAAGCTAAAAATTGCAAACAATTTAAAATCGTCAGCATACAAAAGAACATCAGTTTGAAGGCATATGTTATTTATAAATAATACAAATAACAGGGGGTCCCAGAATCGAACATGTGGAACTCCTAAACACTTCATTAGATGAAAAACCACGATACTCTAATGTTCTTTTACAAAGGTAAGAAACAGAAAATTTAAGTAAGTTTAAAGTTAACGCAAATTCTGAATTTTTGCAATATCGCTATACCCATGTAATAATTGATCCTTTATAATGGGACGTTTATTTATAAATAATAATTCCCTCTGGTACTCGTAGAAAAATTCCTCAAATTTTGGCCTAGACATTTTATGAGGAGCAAAGTTTTAAAAGGATAGTACTCCATTTAGCAACATTTGAGAACATTCGAAAATAACTGATAACGGTTATGTTATGTTATAAAAAACAGTTAATGATTTTTAATTATTGTGAAGGAAGAAGGTTGAAAAGAGGAATCTAATGATTTATTTTTAACTTTTAAAAATGTAACACGACAATACTGCTCTGCTATGACAGAAGGTCGTATCTGAAAATTGTAATTTTGGAGAAATTAGTAACTGTTATACCATCCACATTTGGAAATTAATAATTTTCGTTATTGGCAATTAAATTTGTATTCATTCCTTTTATTAACGTAAAATTTGCACCTCTTATAAGGTTTCTGAAATAGTTCTTAATTTTAACAAGTATTGTATCTTAACTTTATAGAATTGATCAATTTTCGGTGCTTCTCTTGACAAAACTCACGCCAAAATCGAAATAATATTTTTGATGAACTATCGAACTGAAGTACTTAGTCGAAAGAAGTCATAAAATTAAAATTTTCTATCATCTTATATATGTCCTAAATGAAAGATACGCAAAGTATATTTCTGCATCATCGTTAATCTTAGAAAAAAGCCGTGTAAATTGGTTCAATTGCAAAATAACCATATATAACCAAAGCTCGCTTCAAGTTTAATCCATAATTATATTGAAAATCTTAATTATAATTAAAACATTCTCATTACCCTCATTGGGTATCATGAAAAACACAGATCTATAAATGACCGACTTGGCTGACAAACATGGGGAAAATAGTAATATAAATCAAACAACTAGGTAATCAATTTGCATAAGATATCCAGACATTTTATGAAATGTTGGATTACGTCAAAGGACTACCGCAAATTTACTTCAAACGAGTAAATTAATAAAATTGACTATACATGAATGGAGAAGTTGTAAATATTATTGAGGTAAGCTTGAAATTAAGCGTGTATTGATTAAGGCTGGGATTTTTCCAGATTTTAGTATTCGAATATTCGTTCGAAAAAATATTCGAATATTCGAACTATTCGAATAATTCGAATTAATCGAATACCTATCGAATATTCGAATACTCGAATAATCCGCATGATTCGGATAGGTATCCGAATAATTCGAATTATTCGAATACCTATCGAATATTCGAATACTCGAATAATCCGAATGATTCGGATAGGTATCCGAATAATCCGGATCCTCGAATATTCATTATTAATAGGTATAGCACTGAATACTAGTGAATAGTGAATACTCTATTTGAGTATTTGGTTGGATAGACCACAATAATAGTTGTGACGTAAACCACTAAGCAGGCAATTTGATTTGCTTTCAATACCCACAATAGGGTATGTCTCCTGTACATGTGCTTTAAGGGTCAGAATTATTCAGTTAGTATTTTATTTTAGGATTGAGGCGCTATTGTTCACATTTAACTATTGAAGCTTAAATAAAACAAAAATAGAGCTAGTTTATTATACTTCTGTGTCATAACTATTTTTCCTTTTTGAAGAAAATAAAAGTGCTCTAAAATTAGAATGTTTTTAAAAAAGAGGCAGATTGTGAAGGTAAAACAAATACATGAAAAGTCAATAGTTAAATATTTACAAGTTTTCTAAAATTTAAAATTTAATTTTAACCCCTGCCTTAGTACAGTAAGAATAAGGTCGAGGCGAGAAAGAGATGGAATAGTTTGACTGGGAGTAAAACGTGCCACTAATGTGGTCTATTTATATATTTGGATTTTAGAATAGGTACCTACCTATACCTACTATCTACCTACTTTGCTTGGATGCAAACTGCATACCTATTCGTACATAATTTAATAATATATTTTAATATTTAAATTTACTCAGATATAATCGAATATTCGAATACTCGAATATATTCGATTATTCGAGTACCTATTCGAATATTCGAATAATTTCCCATTAGAATAATTCGTATTCGAATACTCGAATATTCGAATACTCGAATTATTCGTATTCGATTCCCAGCCTTAGTATTGATAACAGCCACTGAAAACTCTTTAATAATGTGTCGTAAGCAGAATGCCAAATATGGACCATCAAATGTTATTTTTTTTCAATGGAGTTGTTACATAGTTATTATTATTATTTCAATACATATAAGAAATGGAAATATATAATTATATTATTTAATTTACATAACAAACTAATGTACTTAAAAATTAAATTAGAAATACGTATAAAAACATGCCATTGAAATTATTATTAAAGAACAATAATTATCAACCACAATTTTTGACGTTTTATTAAACAAAGCAGAACTCCAGGCATCAAACACCTGTTTTTTTTAAACGGTACAAACAGGAACGTCACAACGTAAACCAGGCAGATAAGCCATCGCTCGTCAACGTAAGCATTCGCAACGGCGGTTCTTCTATAGGGTCATTTGGTCAAAATATATATATTATATATTTTTAAACTTCAGAAAATGAATAGCTCCATTTTTTATTTGTATGTGGGAGGTCATTGACCAAATGACCCTATAGAAGAACCGCCGTTGAGCATTAGGATATCAGAGAATTCATTTTCCATCTAGTAGTCGTGCGGTCAACAGTGCACACTGCTGACGATAGGATGCCAATTTTCAGTTTTCCTTCAATGTACTATGTCCAATCTGTAAAGCAGCGTTTGTAGTTATTTGTGAACATGTTAAGCGTTAAGTGGATACTTTTAATGAAGGCATCGGTAATGCATCAAAATCATCTGCTGTTGAAGAGCTACCTCGACCAAATACAAGTGGTGACACTTAGTCCATTCCCCCCAAATAAATATAATATAAATTTTAGGAAAATGTATAGAAAATATCGTTAAATGTATTCTTGGAACAGGTACTAGTGAACGATTCTAGCTTAGCACTTGAGTTTGCCCTTTGCCCTTTCATTGTAAAGCGGTTTGGTTCGTCTCTGTCCTACACTAGCGATATTTCTTCTCTCTCTGCACCGCCAAGTGCCAAGCTACAATCGTTGAGTAGTGTAGGTGAAGAACTTCGAGTTGCTCGCCATGTTTCGATGGAAACTCTTCTTGATTCTGGTATTGCCTTATTTTCCGGACAGATATTTTCATTTTACCAAGATATTCGCAGGCATGTTAATATCTGGAAAGATTTGATTTAAGAATTTAAACTAGAGTTTAGGAGAGTCAGACACGATGAAGAATTATTGAAGAAATAGAAAAGGGGATACGGACGAAAATGAATCCATTGGTATATACTTGGGCATCATGAGTAGTTACTTTACCAGACTAATTTATTCAATTTCAAAGAAAGCAAAGCTTCTGATCTTCTAATAAATAATCGGCCATTCATCCAACGAGCTATTGGACTAAGTGAAATATCATATTTGCACGAAATTGGGTAAGAAGAATGAAAGTATAGAATACTCCACCTCGTCAATCAAACACTTTTAGGCTCGATTTGGCCTATATGGAAGGGGTAACAGAAAAGTCAATACATATTTTCATAACTTCATTGGAAGATATTCAAATTGAATTATTATAGTTTCTAGCGGTTAATAAAACAACCCTACCTTTTAGCATGTCTTATTCAAAAAAGGTAAGTTTTCAGGTTTATCTCATCTTGGGATATAATATCCCAAGGATTAATAGAGAATATCTTAAATTGTGTTGTATGGGTTGCTATTTTTGGAAAAAATAAAGAACAAAGCTAATGAAGGGGGCACGGTGTCCACGTATTCATTTAAAAACGTGGACAAAGACAAAAAGTTATATTAGATTGATAGAGTTTTTTTTCAAAATAGCCCCATGGTTAATTTTGTAAATTATTGCATTAATTACAACTTACACAAGTGGATCCAGGAAAGGTAGTTAGAGATGCTTTTGAGTCAAATATGTTTATTTTCTTGTAGCATATTACAAAAGTGATGGTATTTGTCTTTGTCATTATCATCACACCCATATTGGAAACTCAGGTACTAATGTGGAAGTATAAAAATTAAAGTTAAAATAAAGTCCAAAATGCGTGAAGCAGCACTTTAAGCCATTGTCACTAATAAAAGCAGAAGTAGCATTAAACAATGAATTGAGGATCGGAATAGGTCTCCAGTATGGAGCATTTTAGCGAATTGCTTGGAACGGATTGGTGAAATTACGACAAGGATGTCTCTGTTTCTACCAATCGATGTACAGCAAAAGGGGTCTTCAAGATGATGATTTTGGTCACACTTCTGCACATGCTGTTTGAATTGAATGCTAATTATTTTATATATCAATTGGAAAAACCTATTTTAAATATAAAACAAACCACGTAATATATCGTTCTCTCTCTATCTCTCTATCTTTGTTAATTTTATGTTAATACACCGAGGATAGGCAAGATATCTAATAAAGGTAACATACATATGTACTGAATTACATGAGAAAGTTTCATATTAGCGGTTCAGTACAAGAAGTATCTGTGCCGTATAAATAATAATATTGATGTGAAATGTTCTATACACGGAGAAATAACAAGGCATACATGAATTTGTTATCCGGAAGTATTTTGCGACACAAAGTCAATTAATTTTATAATTAGTCAACACAGAACATAAACAAAACACCATCAGCAACTAATTCACAATGTCTAAGATAAAGAATGTGTTTTAATAAGAATTTCGTGCATGAAATAGATAATTTTAAAGAAAGAGTCAATGGCATTTATTACAAAGGAAGACCTTCAAATTGATTTTAAAAAATAAATATATTTTTAATCCACTTCAATTTCGCATTCACGTTTCTGATATATTTGTACAAAAATGTAAAATGTGAAAAATAATAAGTTCTCGAGAAATTAACTGATGTTAACATAAATACTAATTTTGACACATCATAACAACACATTTTTAATGTTTAATTTAGTATTTGTCAAAATTTTTACCCGCCACCACTGACTTATAATATAATATAAATAATATCTGGTATAACTAAAAATAAATCTCTTTTGATTTCTTCACGTCATTTAAGAAAAATGAGTAGAATGCAATTTTTTTAAATGTGAATCTTGTACCGTATTATTAAAAAATAATATGAAAACGTTACTTTTCTTCTAACATTTGTATTCGGAATATTTCCAAGGTGTTGGTTTATGAGAAACAAAACTAATTTATTTATTGGGTCACCAGTTTCGCTAATGCCTTTTATTATACCTATTTAAAATGTGTCCCCAAATGGAATTCACAATACTTCTAAATTTTTTAATTTTCAATTTTCACTGTATAATTTTTAAAATATTTGATTACGGCTTACACACTGTTATAAAACAACAATCCATTAGATAAAAAATATACATACCCATTTTATTGATCCAAAGCGCACAAAATCATCCCTGAAATAAAAAACATTAATCACAGAATAATTGTTTGCCAGATACCTATGAAAGATTCTAATCCACGCCTCTGCCACTTTCCCCACTTTCTTGGCTGATAGTAACTAGCGATGTAAATGATTGCTCCAATTTGACAAGGTCATAGGAATTTGATTTCTACATTGTAAACTCCTGGCCTTGTTAAACTGGAACATTTGAAATGATGATCAACTATTATTATTATTATTATCAAACGGTACTATCATTATTATGATCAAAATGTAAAAAAATAATACTTGAGATGCCTAAGAAAGACTGTCATATATATTTTCGAGTTTCTGATTAAGAAAAATATTAATATAATTACATGTTTACCTGGTACGCTACTGAGGATTATTTTACTGAAAATGTTAACGTTTCGATAATATAACATCCTCAGATTAAATGTGTTACAATTTCAATTTTGTAATACGCATGCGCCAAATAGCATAACTTCGTGCTCGCTAGATCCTAGTCACCTCGCCTTCGCCTCACCTAACAGCAAGCAGCAACCGCGTGGAATGTGTACAGTCTACTTTGTGGTGTGATAAAACAACTCAGAATAGAAAAGATAAATCCTGGTTTCGCTGCTAATTCGTGATCACCCGGTAAGTTAACAGTTTTATATCAAATTATTTCCGTTTCACCAGTCACCACGCCTCTCATGTATAAAATTAATAGCGCATTATGTGGCAACTACCTAGTACATCTAGCAGCGTTGTCAAACTGCTTAGTACAAGATGGCGGCCGTTTAATAATTTTAATATCCTAAAAATTTTTCAAATATATCTTAATAATAATTAAAAGTGGTTAATTGGTTAACGTTCTTGCACATATGTAGATAGAGTAGATAAAGAAGTTAATTAATTATATAATTTATATATAATTCGTCACAAATTTAATATTGCGACATGGTATATTTTTAAAAATTCCGTATATACAAATATTGGCCCAACGAAAAACTTCGAATTTTACAGCAAGGTTTTATTTTCTAAAAATTTTGTTTATTAGAATGCGAATTCAGGCAGGTCAGCTAGAAATGTTGGCTGGCGGCTGCCTCTGACATATTGCAAACAATAAATGTTCATCGATATAAGCGTATGTTTAGTGATAGTGTATGTTGTAGGAAAAGCATGAAAGTCGTCTGAGTGTGATGAATTCAGGTCGCCCGTAGAGTTACTTTTGGAAAGTTTGACGGGAAAAATTCGGACAGAATGAGATGAATATGGATGGAGTCGTGACCTTCCAAGGAAGCGCCCAAAAAATGTAAGCGGTTGAGTGTATGTACAGCTTCGCCCACTTGAAATATCCACATCAAAATTAATTTATAGACAATAAGGTTTCCGCATAAATAGTATGGGCTCTTCCGGTTGCCAGTGGGGCGGGGGTGTTCGCCCTCTCTCGCTAGAGAGTAGGTCGTAAAATAAATTATGCACCAATCTTGCCTCTATAATATCTATATAATCCATATTTGTACCTGTAAATGTAATGTCCTCCCCAACACAATTTTTGATTTTATGGAATAAGAGAAGGGAAATTGCACTCTTCTGTGGTCCATAAAATTAATTTAGCTGTTAATCATCAACTACTGTCAAAATTTTTTACGAATGAGCATTTTCTGACTGAAAATTCCTCCCCAAACCCACTTCCCGAAATTACAAAATTACATTATTTTTGTTTTCCAAGAATCTGTTTATCCTTGCAAAATCTGTCGTTAAATTTTTTTTGTTTTCAACCTGCTTTGAAAAAAGTCCAAAAACGAAATTGTATTGTATTTTGACAGAATTTTTTGTTTTTTCAATAAACTTCAAATTAGTAATTTTCTAATTTTACGTCCTCATCTATCAATAGAAAAAAATATTTATTTAAATTTATGCGAATCGGCATGCAGTGTGGTACGATTACCGCGGTAATCTGAAACTTTATATCTCGAGTTCTACGATAGCTAGAAATTTAAAAAAATATATCCTAGTAAACTAGATAAAAAAAGTCTACAACTGGAAATTATTTTTGAATATATAGGGCGAGCCAAGACGAAATTACAGGATCAAATGCCTTTTTTTTTAAATGGAATGCTATGTATATCAGTACATTTTTTAAAGCCTCTTTCTAAATTCTATTCATTCCTATATTATTTATATTATTATTAATTATCTCCCAACCACTTGGATGTAATGAATTTTTTTGTTGAAATAATGTCATCTGCAGGTGCATATTGAAAAAATCACCAAAATTATGGGTTTTAAGAAAAGATTATGTGAATACTAGTTACGAGACATCTAATTAATGTTTTTGAATTATTTTTACTTCCTAAAAATGCACAGGGTGGCCAAAAATGATTTTTTTAATTAAGAACTTTTTAAATTGAATTTTCTCAATTTTTTCAAATAGAACACCCTGTATATATTTCAACGATGTAATGTAGAAATGAAAAGCGAACATTTTTTGTAAGTACTTCCCTATGGTTAATTGCAACCATTTTCGTTTTATTGAGCAATAAGTACAAAATTCAAGAAAAATAGAGGTTTCTTAAAATAATTCATTAGAAAAAATTATAATAAGTGCTCCACATGTTGCCTATTTTGATTGACACACAATATGCATAGCATTCCATGTAAAAAAAGGCACTTGATCCTGTAATTTCGTCTTGGCTCGCCCTGTGTCTTCGAAAATAATTTCTTTATAGACTTTTTTTATCTAGTATACTCGTTTTTTTTTTTTTAATTTCTAGCTATCGTAGAACTCGAGATATTGAGGTGCGGCGCACTATTGCCCCACCCTGTATATAGTATCTGGGATGTTTATTAGAAATCCTTTTGAACATTAGGGCACCAGAGAGTGATTTTATTGTGAGGGCCCAAAAAAATGTTTGTCTAATCAAAAAATTTTTCATTAGAAAAATTGTTCAAATTTAGGAATTATGTCGAAAAAGGCTCTCTCTCTTGAAGGTAACCGTTACTGAGAAAAACGGTGCCAGATTGAATTTGGCGTTCAAAAAAAAAAATTAATAAATATTCTATAAATTAAATTAATATTTTGAAAAAAATATATTTATTTTCTTCATTTTAAATGGATATGACGATGAAAAAATACCTCGGAAAGTACTGTTGAGATGCATCTAGCCGAGATCGATTTTTTATCATAATTTATAGTTATAACTGAAATTAAAACTTAATTATATCGTTACACCATGACTAGCAAATAAAATTTGAATCAAAATTGGGCTAGTTATTAAAAAAAATACTAATCACTTAATTATTCTTTTATTTTGTATTGTTTAAAATTCGTTAAGTTGGTCAAATACTAAACATTAAATATAATAAATAAATATTATACAAATACTGCAATGTGTATAATTTTCTAGTACGCCTCTGGTGGTGCAAATATATGACAAATTCAGGAAACATTTTACATAAGACACGAAATTAATTCAGAATGATTAGAGGACCTGCGACACCCCTACTTTAATTGTGTATAAGCAAAATTACGAAAATCTTGAAGGTGGTTTATATATCAGATCCGAAACGTTGGAGAAAAACTCTCATTTATTTTAGTAACAGAGTCAATTTTTTACCAAATGTAGAAGTCCCGACCTCACAGTCAGAATCTTATCAACACCACCTTTTTGATAGCAAACAGAACGTAGCAGCTATTGTTCCAATACAATGAACCATCCGCTTTCTCTCTCTGAAAAGGTTAAATAAAGGTCAATTATAAATATCTCATAAACGCGCAGCTGTTGTGCCTGGCAACGCTGTAAAATATAGAAGGCCTGGCCAATGCGGGGATTCGGGGAAACAAATTCCAATCTACGGTCTACGCTATGAGCCTTGAGCCTGGTTGCCTCGCCAAACCGTTTCGTAGTCCCTCGATGCAAAATGTAGGTACGGACATGCGCTCGTGTAATATTATTTTGTGGGTTCTCTTGGTTTGGATCAATTCCCCATTTCATAAATTGCTTTTCTAATGCCTTCTAAAGGCTACACCACTATTTTTTTTAATTATGCTCTTATTAAACCAATGCGAGGCATTGTTTTGAAATTGGGAGAAGACAAATCGCTCCTTAAATCTTGAAAAACATTTTCCGTTTATCTGAATTTTGGAGGAATTCCATATGTACAGAGGACATGAAAGTATATTTAACGTACACCTGCTATTAAAACCAGTTCTGTTGTTTTCTTGTATCGATGTTTTTATTAAAGCCTTATTGTGATCGATCATGTTTACTTCTATGGAGATGTTAGTACAAAAGTACAAAACATGGGGCGAGAAAATGTTATTATGGTAAAATAAAATTCAGCACTTTCATTGGATATTAAGTCACCAAGACTACAAATTATTTAAAAGATGTTATTAAATCGAGACTAAACGAATCAGTCTGATGTTGGTTTTTGAAAAAATGATGTTGTCTATTCAAAAATGTAACGTTAAAAATACATAAACCTAATAATATAACGAAATTATTAGTTGAAATATAATTTAGATTCAATAATTAAGTTAATAGACAATCATTGTTTTCGTAATACTGTTAAAAAATCGGTCTCTGCTAGATGCACCCCAGAAGTACTTTCTCATCATTACATCCAATTTAAAATACTTAGTTACAATTAAGTATATTTATTGAATTTTTGATTGGATGCAAAATTAAGAAAGCACCGTTTTTCTTGGTAGTTGTTAGTTAATCTATATCTAAATTTACAATCCTCATTTTGAATTTACATTCCTCATTTTGAAAAATTTTCATTTGAAAATTTCTTTTTGATTGACAATGAGAATTGCCCTCCTTGGAGCCCCGATTTCACTAATAATCAATAGGTTTCCATCAAACACTGACATGGTTTTCCACCAAAACACATATAGTGTACTCAACGCGCGTTCCGTCAACCAAGTTAGCATCACCTGGAGATGATATACGGTGTCTTGGTGTCAGTGGTTTTCCACATCAAATGTTCCAACCCACTTTAGGAATAGGTTTCCATGTTGGACCTTACAGCTGTATTCTATTAAAATTTTAGATTTCTACGTTGAGCCGCTTTCGGGAACAACGAAGCACATATAGATGTCAGACACACAGACGGTCATGCCGATTTGGATAAATTTGCTATGTTCGGGCGTTTGAACGCCCAATGACATTGACACTCCTCGCCAGAACTATAATACAGACCAAGCAATTTTTTAATAGTTTTGAAAACGAACTAAGTTTCTGAAACAGATTCAGGGAACTTTTTACATAACACATAGAATTGAATTCAGAATAATTTGAGGCGACACCGCTACTTCTTTAGTGTGTACATACATGCATAATGATGAAAACCTTAAAGATTGTTGATATGTCAGATCCGAAACGTTGGAGAAAAACTTTCATTTCATTTCATTTTAGTAGCAGTTTCAATTTTTTACACTAAATGTGGAGGTTCCGAGCTCACTATCAATACATCGCGATAGCAAACAGAACGTAGTTCTGTTGTTCCAATACAATATACTGCACTTGACGTGCGTTTCTCCAACCAAGTTGGCATCATCTGGAGATGATATATGGTGTTTTATGGATAATCATTAATCACGTCAGTGTATGTTTCACATTAAAGTTTCCAACTCACTTCAGGAATAGGTTCTCTGTTGAATCTTCCAGATATTATATTAAAATTTTAGATTTCTACGTTGAGCCATGTTTGAGAAAAACGAGGCACATACAGATCTCAAACACAAGTGGAATTTTTTTACGACATCAATACTTTCTCCATCTAGAAGATAGATGAGAAAGTAAAATTGCTTGGGTAGTACTAGATTCTCTGTATTAGTGACATTGATACTTCTCGCAAGAATCAAGTTTCTGAATATCGGTGAAAAAGTAACTATCTTTACGTGATTTCTACCGTGATATCAAAAATTACCTTGGTCAAAAGTGGTCACGTAATGGAAAATTGCTGTTTTAACTTTCATCCATTTGTAATAATCTTGTCAAAGTTTGTCAAGTTACGTCCCATAATTTTTTGACAATCAAAAAATATTGACATATCCATGACCACCTTTGACCAAGATAATTTTTGAAAAAGGCAAAGAAAAAAATATATTCCACTAACTTTTCTGAGGTTTTTGATAAAATCTGTCGTTTCCTGTTATATTTATAAAATTACAACTAGGTAATATTGATGATTAAGTTTTAGGTACATATATCTAAAACTTTTGCAACCCTCAGAAATAACATTTATCATGCCAGTAATACTTCATAGATAACAGAACAACCTATAAATGATTTTTCCTCCATTTTTGTTTTAATTTGTTTGCGAATGTTGGAAAGCGTACCGATATGTTTCTACAGAAAACTATACTGTCCTGTAAACATAAAAGGAGACGAGATCCGTTAACTTGTTTCCATTACTAACTGATACACCTGTGCTGTTATTATTAATTAGTTACTTCGCAAATGAAGTGAATATCTGAAAATATTATTTCATAAAAGTATACATAGCTTTCAATAAGTTGTCCAAATTGAAATCAGAATTTTACATATATCGGAAAAATGTTTACTGTGCAACTTTTACTAATTTGTTCCTGTGTCGATTTTGCTCAAATGTACCTAAAATAAGATCGTGAGTTTCAGCAAAAAAATGTATTAATATAAATATTTCCAACAGCATAAAAATGAGTGTAACGAAGTTTGTTACATACAACAAAATTAATATTTAGGAAATATAATTTTTCTACAACCGAGTGAAAAGTGCAACTTTGCGCTTGTAAAAGAAAGCGCAAAGTTGCACTTTTCCGAGGAGCGAGCGTTTTTTTACTTTGTAAACGCTTGGTTACCATGGAAACCATAATAAAGAAACTACCAACTCACTATTTTTAACATTTTGTGCCTAATGTGGTAGAAAAAAGCTATTTTTCCCAATTCAATGAACTCATAAAGCTTTCGCATAGCACAGACGAATATTATATTTTGGATATAGGAGGCCATGCTTGCCGCTGCTGTTAGCAAAAATAAACAATTAATTATCTGATGTGTCAAAACGTTCTTAAAACAGCTATTTGTGTCAAATAAATTTATTCTTATAATTATCAGATAATGGAAAGTTTTGAAAAGTATAATTTATGTGATACTTGTAAAGAATTGTGCCATGTTCAAATACGCCATTCCAGTTTAATATACTGCCCTAATTGAAAACTGCGACCAAGACATGTCAAAGAATGGTTTGTTTAAGAAGATTCAAAGAAGTCTACTACAAATGTCGACCAAATATAATTGTGTTCCCAGAAAATACTGAATACAATCGTTTCAAAGTATTACATATATGTATGTCATCAAACACAGACATTTAATACCCTTGAATTCTTCGCCTTGCTTTTCACTATTAAAGAAGGAGGAAGTGTTAGAAGGATTCCAAAAACATTTAGATTTTGTTATATATAGATATAAATCATAAGATGACAGTATTTAAATAAATAATTATTAGGTACTAAAGCAATTTTTTATTTTATTTTACAGTAAATACCATTTTAACAAACATTTCTACAAAAACATGTGTAGCGCAAATTGATGCTCACGTTTTGAAATCTGAACTGTCAAGTTTGAGGTTATCAATAATTATTAATTTTTATCAAACATTTTTATAAAAACACCGGTTGTAGTAAAAATCCTGTGTGTAATTCGAGCGCAAAGTGACATTGCCGCTCTCGCGAGATTGCCGCGCTCCGCTACGTGTCGCGCGTCAAACATCGCTCAGAGCGACAATATATCACATTGCGCTCAAATAGCTATTACTCGTAGGTGTCAATATTACGTGCGTTCTTTCTAACTGAGATCTCAGCTAGTCTAAGTTGTTTTACGGTTACACTGCATAAATAAAAGCATAATTTCATTTGATGTAGCCTCCGTAACCGTAAAACTACTTAGATTAACTGAGATTTCTGTTAGAAAGAACGCACCTATTGTCAAATATAGCAAGCATTATACATACACATTTGCAGCATCATTCAATCAATGATCGGACTAGTATTTATTGGTTAGTAGTTAATACACATATTTTCATTTGTTTTGTCCAAGTACTCCAAGTACAAGACCTATCTGTAGTTACTTCTATGACCAAGATAGTTTACATCTAGAGGAAATTAGATGATTTTTTGGAGAATTGTAGTTCATGATAATATTGTTTTGTTAATTATTAAAATTTATATATGATGCAGATAAAAATCTGTAAGAATGAATTTTGAATCATTAAACTTACGGAAATGATAAACTAAAACAAAAATGCATGTTTACCTAACTAATTAATTTAAATGGAGCTGTTTTATTACATTTTACAATCTAACTCATTTTTTTAAATGACATGATACCTAAATAAAGTTACTAATAAAAAATCAATCCTGTGGACTCTGCACCAAATCACCAAATTAAATTTTATATCTTTTGGTACACATATTATCATTTGTTTATCAAAATTATGCCTTATTTTATTCACGCTTTTCAAAATTAAAGAAGGAATGAAGACCTAGAATTAGATCTCTGTTATTTTAGGTATTTATTTAATATTTATATACAGCTAGCTATGTTTACTTTAAATGGCCGGAGGGCACTGATATCCATGTCTACTTTCGGTGCCGGAGCAAGCTTATCACCGAAACAGGTTAACTCAAACAGTATTATAGTGACATATCAATTTAACACCGTTGTTGGGCTATTCTGTTTCGATAATAAGCTTAGTCCTCCATCACCACAAATAACAACGGATACTAGCACCCTTCGGTCATTTAATGTAAACGTAGCTGTACTTCATGGTTGGTACCTTCCACTGTAACCGTTCATATTGAAAAAATAATATGGTAACTGACAACATACATTTACTGAGTGTGATTGGTAACCATGACGTACAAATATCCTCAAAAATGTATTTGACACATGAAAAAGGCGATGATAACTTTGTTTTGTATGTAAAAAACATCTTATAAAAATAAATAGACCAATTATTTTGTCAGATAAGATTATCTATTTGACATATACTCAATAAAATAAACAAAATACAGATAAGATTAAAATAAATGTACGTAGTAGATATTCTACAGTGTGGTGATAATGTATGGAACAAATTCAATAAAACTTTCCAGGAAAGTTTTCCCAAAAATCCTCGGGCAAGTTAATTTTGTTGTTCAAAAAAGGCATCTTTTCTGATAAACGGCAATCTTTGATTGCGTCTTGTTTTCGAGCTATGACGTCATAGGTATTTGTTTTAAGTGGCAACCTAGTTTTTTATGGATTCGTATAGAGGACGCTATTCTGCATATGCTGGTATGAAATAAGTGGCATATTGAAAAGGAAAGTTTTCGAGACATTTGGCTTCAAAGTTTCAGTCGTAAAAATTTTTAACATTTATTATAATGAAATGAAATATACGTTGCAAATTTTTGCTAATTATTATTTTTTAACTTTTAAAAACATATCACAGATAAGTATCATACTTCTTTTTAAACAATTATTTTCCTGGCTATTTGCTAAAACGCTGAAACCTGGATTATAATAAAGATAACACGACATTATGTTCGGTACGACTCACTCAATAATGTTATTTTTTAATTTAACTATTCTGTTGAGTAAAACCAAAAATAAAACAAAAGTACTCACCAGTTGAACAGTCAATTCCAAACTTTAAAACATCACAACTTGTTTGCGTTGTCAAGATGGCTCTTAGAAAGCCTGGAAAGTAACTACAAGTCTTCTGTTCTCTGAAGCCATTGATATTTATTACATTAGGATTTACTCAGATTTGTAGTTACTTCCGGGGCTTTCTAAGGGCCATCTTGACAACGCAAAAATGCAGAAACACGTGTCGGTGGATCTTTTAGTTTTGAAGTGATTGTTCAACTGGTGTGTACTTTTGTTTTATTTTTGGTTTTACTGAACAGAATTAAAAATAACATTATTGAGTCAGTCGTACTGAACATAATGTTCATACTATCTTTTTTGTAATCCAAGTTTCAGCGTTTTGGCAAATAGCCAGGAAAATAATTGTTTAAAAAGATATAAGTTATACTTATCTGTGATAAGTTTTGTAAAATTGTAAAAGTTAGAAAATAATAATTAGCAATAATTTTTAGAGTTATTATATTTCATTTCATTCTATATTTCAAACTTTTACCAAGAAGAGGATACCAAATTTGTTTTAAATTATTATAAGTTTTCAAATCTATTTGAAGTTCTTCAGTTTAATGAATACTTTGGGCCTGTTGTACAAATGAGGTTTAGCCAAAGCTCAGTTAAACTTTTTTAAAATCCAAGGATTGTTGATACAATCATAGCTTTGGAATTAAAACCAAGTTCCACTGAGATTTGGCTAAACTACATTGGTACAACTAGCCCTTAATTAATTTAATATTTTAATAGATTATTTAGTAATTTTTTACTTTCATGACGATTTTATTTTATTTTAGAATGAATTAAAACTGGTTTTTTGAAACGAAATTTTTTTATTTCATTTTTTTTTCAAGATTGAAGTCGCTGTCATTTTCTTACTGTAAGCTCAAATTTTTTCGGCGGATTTAATTAGAGGTTTAAGTTCTAGATACATCGATATGGATATCGTTGTCTAAGCTTATTTTTCCAATTTTTAAAAAAGAAACGATACATTTTTGAAAAACAAAATTGACCTGTCCGAGGATTTTTTCCGAAAAGTTTTATTAAATCTGTTCCATACATTATCACCACACCGTATATAGTGAGCACAAGGGCGGATCAAGGCCTTGAACTTGGGGGAGAGTAACATGATAAACATGTATAAAGTATATATTAAAAAATACGAAAAAAAACAAAATATAAAATTTTATACAAAACCAAGAAAACAAATACCTACAAAGAACAATAAATAACATTTTTTTAGGTATTAATATGATAACTGATTCGTATTTTTTCTTGCTTTCACAAATATTTAAAATTTTGAAACGATAGTTGACGCTAACAGATCGTTGGGGTGGGGATAATTACCCCATCCCCCACCTTAAATCCGCGGTCGAACGGCTAAAATATGAAACATTCATTAAAGTTGAAAACAATTTTTCGGTCAATTTTATTCCTAAAAATACACATTTTTATATTAAATTCAATTTACGACCATCATGTTTTCGAGTAATAACGTCATCGGCATATTTTTAAATGATCCACTATTTTTTCTTGATTTTGATAGATTCTTTAATTGACAAAATGACAGCCTTGAAATGTTGTTACTTTACATAAGATCACTTTCTAGCAAAATGACAATTAAAAATTAGGAAACCTAAATTTTATTATTATCATAAATATACATCAAAAACTCTGTTGCTAAGCCAATAAAATTATTAAATTAAGTGTTCCATCGATCGGTTTCTTGACAATAAGCAAGCCTTTTTCAAATGCCTCTGTATATTTTGAATTTATCTCTAATTCGATTTTTTAAATCCTGTAAATTTTATTATCTCTTTACGTAGACCTTTGAATTTAGATCACTCAATAAAAAATAATCAACGGGTGTGATATCTGCTGACCTTGAAGGCCATTCTATCGGTCCCCCCGCTTGCCAATCCATCTTCTAGGAAAGTAGTTTTCCAGAAGGTCGCGAACAGGACACGCAATGTGCGGGGGTGCGCCGTCTTACTGATAACAGATAGTATTATTTGCAAAACCAGGATCATTCTCGTTCGGTGAAATTTCTGAAAGTGCGGGTACAAGTCATTTCTAAAAACTCAATATATCTTTCCCCTTTGAGGGTTCCTTCAAAGAAGAAAGGACCTAATATTTTATTGCAGAGTATTCAATACATTCAATTTCTGTGGGTTTTAAGTATGTGTCTCAGCCATCCAATGAAGATTTCTCTGCTATAATACTTGCAATTTTTTTTGTTTCACTGAGCCATTTAGACAAAACGTGGCTTAAAAAAAAAGACATTTGGCGGTGGAAATGTCTGCATTCGGCGCCGGGCGCGGCGGTCGGGATCATCCTCTTTGAGCTCCTGCACGAAATGAATTTTGTAGGAATGATATTTTCCTTTCTTCAGGACAACTACCATTCGTTAACTAAATTCATTTTCTGTTGAAACTAGTCGAGATGTACTATGAAGATTTTCTTCCATACTTAACAAAATGTCAATCTTCTTATCTTCACTATCATTTGACCGGCCAGGTTTTGAAATGTTTTTAGCATGTCCAGTTTCGCTAAATTTACATTCAATCTTACTGGCTGTGGATCGGCTGATACATCGAACTGGATATTTTGCATTAAACAAATTGCATAGTCTTGTTGAGTTCTCTTATCCCCACATCCAATAAAAATTAAAATTTCTATCCGTTATATCACTATTAAATGTGTCGTATTAATTAAATTCCAAGAGAGTTTGGTAAAACTAATACGATGAATAGTAGTATTTGATATAAAACTGACTGTTTTTTGAATTTTAGATTTATACAGACATGATAAAAACATAAGGCACTTCAAAAAAATAAATCTAATAGTTTTATTTGCTAGCAACAGAGTTTTTACTTGATATGTAAAAACATATGGCAGTTTGAACAAGAGCAATGTTTATTCGCTTAGCAACAGTTGTTGATTTATATTTTGTTAATAGGTAATAAAATTTAGTTTTTCTAATTTTCAATTGTCTGAGGATTTTTCCAAAACAAATTTGTTTGAATTTTAATGAGAAAAAAGATAGGAATTACCTACAATGTTATACAATTTGTTGGACACTTTCTAATTGGAACCAAGCATGATGCAACAGGTTTTTATTATCTCACATTAAGTAGTGTGCTCATTTTTGTAGTTATTTACTTGGCATTCAAAATTATTACCGAAGAAGTCTTAAATAGTGAGTATTTTACATTTTAGAGCAAAATGTACGCATTATATGACACAAAATGTTCCAAAATTGTTTTTCTTTTACCTGTTCCCAATTACTAAGTGATCGAAATTCTAAATGGATTGAAGACATTGGTTGATGTCCTTCCAAATTACCTCCTGAAATCTAAAACTTGTTTTTGTGAGGGATAGATACCTACAGTTGATTATGGAATTCTTACATGTTGGGTGTCGATAGACTTAACATCTGCGCAACACTGGTTATATCTCTCTGCCAAGATAAAATTTAATATAAATTTATATTTGTACAGTAAGATCTGAGCCACAACCAAGTACATTAACATTAAACAGCGTAAATAACAACCCCCTGTGTCCTTGAAATAATTTTGTGCAGGATGGGCTACACGTTTGGAGTCAACGGGACCCCGTGTTGAGAGGCAAATCAAATACAATTTATTAATATGTTATCTATATGAATAATAACATTTTCCCCTCCCTGGACATCTATTCTGGAACCGATCCAGCACCCCCATGCATGGGTGCAGTGGAGCATTGTGCAATCTAGAGTATCCTTACTGATTGGCCATGGAGTCATTTAAAAACTAGTACAATTTGTACACTTAACGTTCCACGCTCCTCGTTAGAGGATTTGTGAATATGTAAAAAACTCAAATCAAAATTCACGAAGCAAAATATTGAGCAGGAAAAGATATTCTATGTTTTAATAAACCCATTTTGGAAGAGGACCAATCTTGCTTCAGAATCTGTAGCAATCTGGCTCACGTATTTTTCTAATGTAATTCGAGCGAAATGTATCGCTTGTACCGAGGGCAAATATATTGATTGTTTGTAGTTTAGAAATAGCTGAGAACGTCAAATGTGCCAAAGCATTTTGCCACGCTCTGGGGCAAGATTTGTTCTCATTTAAAACGGTCTTTATAACAACTTTAGAGTATTAATTAAATTATACAATTTTTAAAATCAAATAAAATGTTATATAATTATTTCAATCGTCGACGTCCAAGGTCATTTCTGTACCCATATATGTCCAATATGTTTAGATATAAGAATGTGTATTTTTTGGAAATTTGGATGTGATAATAGATACAGTATTAATATAAACAAATTTTTTTAACATATTCAGTGT
The DNA here is from genome assembly GCA_029963845.1 of Rhamnusium bicolor. Classification (NCBI taxonomy): domain Eukaryota; kingdom Metazoa; phylum Arthropoda; class Insecta; order Coleoptera; family Cerambycidae; genus Rhamnusium; species Rhamnusium bicolor. Next base: position 77,481 of record JANEYF010003863.1, read on the forward strand.
TCATGTTCATGATTTTTACTAAAACTGTTTGCCTGCTTCTCATAGAAATATAATTTACTATTCAGCAGGTTTAACGCGCAAGGAAATTGACATTGTGATAGCAAAAACGCGGGAATTCACGTTATATGTAGGGCGAAAATGAACATACCTCAGAAGGGTTTGCTGATTCAGTTATAAATCGATCGAGTGTTATGCCAACTTAAGAACAAAAGGATAAGGCATTTTGCATATTTTTATTCAACTTGTTAATCGGCAAATACCCATTTAATTTATAATACATTTAGTACAATACATGTATTTACATAGACAGACAGCAGGATGTAAAAAAAATGTATTTGAAGATAACTTTATTATTAGTATATAAACACCGAAATAATCAAGGTGTTCTTGGCCATTGTTGCGTTGTGTTTTATGGGTGTTTGCTTCTGGAAGGTGCAATCAGGGCCAATGATATATAACCACCATCCGTAGCCCGCAACGCCTTTCCTGTATGATGAATTAATCGTTTTGCGTTTCGTCGTGGACTTATCGCAAAATTTTGGACACTTTGTGCATACTTCCGATGGCTTCCTCTCAATGATATAAATATCGTACTTATCTATATAACCAAGATATCGCTTAGTAAATAATGATATTTAAAGTTTGGCAAGTTAATTGAAAAGAATATCTATCAAAACCACCTTACTCCTTCCTTTCTTTCTGACCTAAATTAAAAATACTTCTTCCGTGAAGGCAATTATTTGTGAAATAAATAGTTTCCACCCCACCCCCACGAAAACAACTCCAAAGCCAGTAAATTAATTAAATGAACAACTCAAATGATTTATAAAACGCGTTTAAAAAAAAAAAATTAAATGTTATAAACATCTATATATTATAATAATCTATCAGGCGCTAACTTCTTGATGACACCTCGTATACATAAAAAAAATAAAGTAACTTGATTTCCTATTGACAGTTTCTTAGGCTTCTTCGGATTTTGTCGTGTATATTGATTGATTAAATTCGTCAATAATGGTATTATTTTTACAAGTCTAAAATCTTTACTTTAATCATGTGAGCCATGTTTATCAATTTGGTATCCAATTCGTTTGTCAAACACCCTCCCACTGTCAACGTCAAATTGTCAAATCAAAAATTAACATACGATACTGACGATGTTAAATGTGCTGACAAAAACGGGTACTACGACAGTCTGATTGTGCGCGGGAAGCATCTGTCTGTGGACTTGGCAACACCGTTGGACTCGGTTGACTCGCCTTCTCTAGCCTGTTTTCGTTGCACGTTCGACAAAATAACAGTGGCGGTGCGTAATACTTGTAAAAATTTGTAATTAAACAGCTGTATAGTGCACAAAACAGTGTATTTCAATGAAATAACTGCATTTTGAGAGTCTCCAATTAAAGTGAGGTAAGCTACTATATTTTTTGTATTTGAATTATCTGGGAAAACAACATAACCTAATCTCAAGTACCTATTTTCGTGAATTGCACGCGCAGTTACTGTTATTACTTATATTTTTACGATGGCGTTAAAATTATCTCGATTGGTTTTGATGGTTTGGTTATGTTGTATAACATAACCAAAGTGCAAATGGTGGTTTTGCAGTGGTAGGGATATATTGGTGGGGGTATAAATGGTTGATATCTAATTGGTTAAGAACATGAACCATACCGTCGTTTTCTTTAGAAAACTGCTGCAATTTAATGTAAAGCTAGAAAACTACAAACACAATTTAATAATAAAACTTAATTGTTAATATTTAATAATTACCAATTAGTTAATACTATATCTTATTGAGAAATTAATAATAATAGTAATAATAATACGAATGAATAATAATATGGTAAAATAATAGTAATAATAATAATAATATTTTCTCTGTTTATAAAATTAAATTATAATGATTGGAGTTTAACTGTTTACCATTGGAGTTAAAAAAATTAATTAAAAAAAACATTCGTCTCTGAATTGTTGGAAATAAGAAAAAAACAGAAACAAACTACATATTAATTTAGCTCTCCCAAACAAATTTGTTACATTTTATATTTGTTGTTTGGTTCATAAATTTATCTTTTTTTTGTCTTTTATTGTCACGTTTGCATTATACCTATTTGTATACATGGAGATAGGTATATTTATAAACTTATTTAATACAAATTAACATGTATATCGTAAAATTATGTTAACAATGTTTTTAAATGTGTTGTTATATATAATAGGTAGGTACATAAATTTTATATCACACAGTGTGACATTGTAAACATTATTATGTCATGTCTTGAAGAAGAATATACATTTTATTGAAACGTCCGGGTAGAAGCAGGTTTTATGCCTTAAATTGTAATAATTTTATATAAAAATATACATACCAATGTAAATTCTAAAAATGATTTTGAAAATATTATCGTAATTGAAAAAATAAAATTTGCTCTCAATTTTGCTCCCCGGAAATTAAACAATAAAAGAGTAAATAATTAATTACTTACATAATGCAATTTCAATCATTTATATATGTACATATTTTTTTTATTGAAAAATTTCAAAATACACGAATTCGTTAATAAATAACTATATTTTCAGTAAAACCTGTTTGGGGTAGTACTTGCATACGTATGTTAAATTTATGTTTTGTATGAAAAAAGTGTGCTAATATTTTTGAGGAAATAAAAAAACAGAATGGATAGAAGCGAGGATTGAAGAGAGCTCGGTAGGCAGTCTGTTCATGATTTTTATTCGTATTTTTATCGCTTGCTCGGAAAAGTACACTGGGATCTGGGAGAGTCCAAATAGTAACGATGTAGGGGAGTGGCGTGAAAGTGAGAGACGGAAATAGCGTGGTGTTGCAAGCCCCGAGGAGAGTGGAATAAAATAAGAAACAAGTCAAAAGCATAAACGAGTAGGAAAAAGATGATCAAATTCCCTCTTAAAATTATCATGAAATGAGAACCAAGATAATCTTTATAATTACTTACTATTCAGAAGCCGGGAAGATTCTCAACATTATTTTTTAAATTGTTTAGAGTTAGAAATAAATAAAAAAATTTCTTACTGAAAATAAAATTACGTTTTATGAAACATTTTTTTTCTAAGAGATTTTCAACAACCCTGGCATGGAGATATTAAAAGCAATTTAAGATATTAATTGATGTGGTAAACTGTTTCTTTCTATTTAACCAAGTATGTGTTGGGTAAATGTCTTAATGGTCTAACTTTTACATACGTTGCAAGTTACACTGGTTAATTTATTGCCCTCTTTGATATGTTTTATCTACATACTACATCTAACGTTGTATCAGGTAGTTATTTATTGACCTACCCTGTATATTCGACATTGAATTTAGATCTGTTTTTATCGCCATGTAGGTATTGTAGGTATTTTACTAAAGAAGTGTTTTGCTTATTTTTGAGAATTTTTCATTAGCTAAAGCAAACATGGAAATATTAGGCATCCGTAATTTTGCTGTTTATGCATACAATTAATTACCTCTGCAACAGGCTAAAGCTAATTATTTTGCCCGTATTGCAAAGGCAACCAGGATGTTTATCCGTTGCCCAAAATGGAAGCAACCAGCTGCCCCTTCCTCGGGAAAACGCACTCAAATGATGAGTTGGCTTTGAAACATTTGAAAAGTAAATACTCAAAATGGAAAAATCCATACAGAAGACTGAAGGTCAAAGAATGATACAACATCTGGCTCATGCGCAGTTCGCGTTCGTGTGACCTCTTTTTTACTAGCGGGACTATGAACTTTGATGTGGTTCGGGGCCTCACAGTGGCAACGTTGCGAAGCGGTTCCGTGATGTCTCCCCTTCACACCGCCCGCCGCCAGCTGCTAGATCCAACTCATCCAACCGCGCTGCTGGCTGGCTACGGCTTGGTTGGCATGGGACGAGGTCCAAATACTGACGAAGCCATTTACAAGTTTTTTAACAGCCCTGCAAGGAAAAACCTCCTGGAAAACGCTAACGGCTTATGTTCGTGCGGGCATAAATCATTTACAATGACAATACCTTTTTTATATTGTGGGCAATGGGTTACACAATCACCTAGCCTTGAATTTTTTTATTTTAAAAATGTCACATTGATTAACATTTAACGGCAGAAAAATAAGCAAATAGAAATATTTGAAAAATTAGTAATACAGGGTGATTGATAAGTATTAAAAATTTAGAAAGAAATGTGTTGAGACAATAAATAATTTGATTTATTAATTCAAGGTAATCTATCTACTTATATACCTGTCATCTATTTGAATAAAACAAACACGTATAATAATTTAGAGAATCTGGTGTTTCATAAATTCATAATATGTACCTATGTTGATTACGTTTCCGCTTTCACCGGAAGTGATGCAGTTTAACTGTCTTACCTTCAGATTGCAAATTTTTCACAGAAATATAGTTACTTTCAATCAATTACTTTCGGAATAACATACGGCAAATCTTGGTTTAATGAATGAATTAACCTTAATGAACGAACAATAATGCCTTTTGTGTAAATCTAGCTTTTGTACAGATAATTCCACTTTAATTTTTTTGGAAGTCTTCTAATCTTCTAAGAATGGTTTATATTTAACTATAAACTGTAGGCTCTCACAGTGTTCAGTAAAAAAATATTACTATATGGACATAGAAATGGGACAAATATTTTCCGTACTGGAAACTCGTTCTAAAATGAGGCGAGCTGTTTCAAATTCTGATTCCGCTTTATTTATTGACTACGACTTTAGCACCCTCTGATACATGTAGTTGGCTTTCGCGATGCTTGTGTAACTTTGTGATCGCCCTAGCGCCCTCCAACCTAATGTGGGTTTGAATCTTTGATGTGATGAGACCAACACTAGCAATTTCAATAAACACCAAAATACTTCACACAACGCGCATTTCGCCAACCAAGGTAACATTATCTGGAGAAGAATAAAACCCATCTCTATTTTAATCATCTCCAGATGATGTTAACCTGGTTGGTCGAGTATAGTATGGGGTGTTTTGGTGAAATGTCTTAAACGCCAAGCGGTTTTAGAGGAGGCACAAGAGAAAACTGATACAAACAAATTAGCGAATACTTTTTTTATCTCTAGAAAATTATATTTATTATTGTTTCGATAAATTCAAAGTCAAAAAGTATAACCTGCAATTCCTGTATTATTAAGCCCCAGAGGTGACCACACTAGCTAAACTAATCCGCTTATTTATCTTATTTATTATTATATTATCTGACACTCTACTTTCTTGAGCCAATATATGGGCCACTCTGTTGTAACTCTCATTAATTTTTTTCATGATCATGGTGAATTGTTCATAATTTTTTTCTTACAATTCAGTTATCATCTGAAGTGTCACAAACCCTTTGCATTTGGGATAAAGTTCTTTTTCGTCTATTTTTTTTTTGAAATATAGTAAATTCTAACATTCAATGCTCTGACAAGACAGAAAAACTACAGTTAGCCTTTTTACGATCATATCTCCTATGGCAGATTATTGCCGCCAACTGCTTTCAGAATGGTTTTCAATTTTCTTTCTTTACCAGCTTAAAATGAGTTTTCTCTCGTATAGTTTTTCTATATTATTTGTTAATCTTAACCCCCTCGGGTATTATCACTTTTTATCTCATTGTATCTTATTAACCACCCCAATCCGTCATTGTCATAGACGTTTTCTGAAATTTGCTTACAAATAAAACATCTAAATTTATTTTATTAGAATAAAATAATTTCACTTAACACAGTCAAAATGTCAAAAATAAACTGTGAGAATCGATGAAATTAAGCTATCGAATGACGTCTGTAGCTGGCACTAAACAAGCTGATGCAATCTGACAAACTGTCTTGATTTTAGATGTAATTTAAAAGTTTTTTGATTTTTAACAAAATAAATTTTAAAAACGTACCTTGAAATGTCTCTAAATTTTTTTTAATAATTAATTATCAACGTCCTTCGATACCGTCAATAATAATTCATGTCATATATTTTAATAATTTCTTCTTATTGACATTGACATTTTTGTAACTAAATTAGGTATTTCAAATGTCAAACACTGCCAGATTTATCATAACCCCATTTTATGAGGTCAAATGCGTACAAAATTTCAGTTTACATCAGCTTTATTTAAGTATTTGGAAAATATATTTTATTCGCTTGATATAGTAGACATGATTTATAATCTTTCATCAATAATATATTTTGAATTTGTAAAGGGGCATGACCCCTCAAATTATCAGAAAAGTTTGGTCAAAAACTGTGGTTGCCATCGCGATACAACAGACATGCAGACAGATTTTTTTTCCATAAAGTTATGTTTTTTCATTATAATTTGTCAAGATTCGTCCAGAAATGCAATAAAAATGTTCAATTTTTGTTACCGAAATTGTACCTTTTTTCTTCTTTCATTCATTATGTCTCTTCTGGTGGTACCACATTCACTAAATTTAATGTGTCACCTAAAATGTTGTTGAAAATTTTAACTGCCAAATTTGGGAAGTCTCCCATTAGTATTTTTTGAGTTATCGCACATACACACACACACATCCACACAGACACACACACGCACCGACAGACATCATTCGGAAAATAGTCAGATTCGGAGGGTTCAAAACGTATAAATCAATCAAAATCTTGAGGTCGAAAAAAATCACGATTACTATACTTTCTTATATTAGGTATAAAAAAGTAAAAATAAAGACACATGGGAATAGAAGTCACCATTGTTTATTTCTGTATTACTACAAAAGCCAAGGGTAAGAGCGGTTATAAAGTAGGACCTCGTATCTGCCTACTTAACTCAAAATTTTTGATTTTTAGGGAGTTACTATCCCAATACTATTTGTTGTGAAAACTGAAGCAACATAGTGCTGGTTATGGAAACTTAAATTTTTGAACATGGAAAGTCGTAATTTGGTTTCTGAAGAATTGGTGGGAACCCTGATATTATCGGCGGCCATATTTATAACATGGTAATGGAGGCTACACTGCGCGATGAGGAACTTTACTGTATATTTAATGTGAAAATGTGCCGTTTGCTATTGGCAAATAACCAGCAAATTTTCTTAGACAAATAGCTCCATATTTTTTATGTTTACAAGAAATTATACAAATCATATTTAAGATGGTTTAATGGTAGATGTCCTTCTTGTCTTTATGTTAGAAATCGTAAAAATTGTGGTTGGTTGAAATGGAGGTTTCAGTTTCGTCGTAACATTTGCAATTTGTTCTGAATCCAAGTCAATTTACTTTCTACGCTGCGGCAACATTCGTGTTTGGTCTGACTAGCGAACTCCCCTTTGCGCTCAGGCGAATAATGGACTCGTCCACTTAACGATATTAAAAATATTTGCGTGTCATAGTGGTTACGAAATAAATACCATTCGTGAACCATTCAGGTAGTCGATATGGTGGTAACGAATTTTCCAAATTTATGTCTAGTTGAATATTATATGGAAATACTGATTTGCATAAAATATTGATATTAATAATAGTAATAATTTTATGTATTATTAATATTATAGATATGTATGTATGTGTATTTTTGGGGCACCATAGAACAAAAATATTATTCCTTGCAACTAAAACAAGTTTTTGGTATATAAGTACAAACACCAGAATATATTATTTCAGCTGTCAAAACGACAGTCATGTAATTTATACATACATATCTATTTTATTTACAGAAAAACAATAATATTTAGATCGTACTCCTTTGGTACATTTAGCGTTTAGGTCAGTAACACTGCCAAATTGAACTGGTGAGTGGGTAGGTAATATGTTCTCTTCTATACGTTCATCACTTGCCTATTCTCTGACTATACTGGATACGGCCTTTCTGTGACTTTCAAAATGACTGAGTTTGCTAATTACTTCTAATTTAACTCGTATTAAAAAAAATCAAGAACGGAGTAGGTATGGCATTTATCCAATTTTTATCATTAATAATAATATCTAATACTCATCTCGTTCGAATGTATGTAGGTCAGCTCTCTGGCAGAGGCAAGTGAGAGATATTGGCTCTTTAAGGTTTTATCGATATTCAATCGGTTCGAACAAAAAGATTAAAACTTTTTGTTGATACCTTTAACATTTTCAACAAGTTAACGGCTTCAATATGTTCGGTTTAAATTTATCTCAAAAAAAAATTATTTATAAACTCTCTTATGCTATGTTTTTCTCACGTAATTAGAGCACATTCAAAATTTTTAAATACATTTGGAATATAAAGGTTTTTTCGTATATATAAAGGAAAAGGAACCTGACTGTATAATTTATCAGAGTTGAACCTTCAGAAGAAAATGAAAGAAGGAGACAAAAAGGATAAAATTTGATGGAATAAAAAAGAGATCGTTTACCCGTTTTATTTGGTGGACTGGTGAAACAGAATTTAGCGCTTGCGCGTGCTTAGCCTCAGGTTGTAACTGAACAGTACCTATTGAGTTCGGTTCATCTAAACTGGTGTTGCGGATCTAGATGCTTCCACTTTCTTAAAACTTTTTAGTTAGCTTTCACAATTATATCCACATTTTAGAATTATTCTTCTTTCTTGCAATATGTATAGAAATAGGCACTAGATACTCTTTATTTATAGAAAAATGTTTAATATTTTTAAATCTAGACTAAATTAGTTTATGGTGTACGAGGTCTGTTCATATCGATTTGGTACTAAATTGTGAAGATTTGTTTATAGGTGAGTTTTTTTGATTATTCTCTCATCTGCCTTAATCGTCACTATTTCATGGCAGTGTATATGCATTTTAGTTTTTTCTTGTTCACGCAAGCAATAGGTTAATTATGTGCGTCATCGCAACCTTAAATATTTGATGTGCTTGTTTGTACTTGCATGTCGTTAACAATAATTTTATTTTAGGCATTTATAGGAATAAAGGTCTTACAACATGGTGATTATGACACTTACATAAAATCATAAATCAAACGCTATAAGAGACACTAAAATATTATGATGAAGTCTGATTACAGTTTATTTAAAGCGTTTTCGCCAACCATGTGAATTTACGCTCATAATTTTGTAAACAGAAGTAACCAGAATTCTAACTTCCTATTTGTAGCCGACAGTAGCTGCTAGTCTAGTGGATAAGGCGCTTATAGCTATTTATTTGGTACAGAAGGTCGATGGTTTGATTCCATCCGGAAGCAAGTTAGATATTCTATTTGTAATTTGTTTTGAACTATAATGGGAGAGGGAATTCTCGAGGCCCTAGATGTGGTTCGGACTCCACAATAAACTGTAGGACCTCGTCTCTCTTTATCCAACACAAAATTCTAGAATTTTCCGGGAGTTACTTCTAAATAAGCGTATGTGTAATTTTAGTAAACATTGTTCCTATAGTTAGATATATCAAAATTAAATACAGTGGTATAAATTGTATCAGAAAAAAAAGTTAGGTTTGGAGCAAAATTATACTAAATCTGAAATTTAAATTTTATGTGAATACTAAAAAAGATGAACTTTGTCTTTAACATGGTCATGGTGATGTCACCTTGAACCCCGTATGAACACTTTGATTTCAATGTGAAAAAACACAAGTTACTGTTAAATTATATACGTACGTTGTGTGCGTGCTGTAAGAACTTCTGCTTCCGGTTGGATCGATGCCTAACTATAGCACTAGCACGGTTTGAAAAGGGCCTTTTCCCATAACATTCTATGGTGTATTAATTCATTTATGGAAGTTTTATTTACCAAAACCAACTACCTACTGGTTGTAAATGATACGATCTCAGTGAATAGAGATGTAATAAAAGACTTGTTCTATATCATTTCTAAATAAGTGAATCAATTCCTTATTGTCCTTTTGTCATTTTTCTGTCAGCCAAAAGTTAATAATTTGCTAAATGGAAATAGTTGAAAATAACCAGCTTCGCTGGCCATAATTTATAAGACGAGGGCATTGACATAAGGAGAACTCATACCTTCGAGGGATCGTTCTTAATTCTTCGACTGGGTATGACAACAAATGACTAGAGCAGCAACAAACATTTATTCTTCAAAATAGTTCCATTGCTTTTGAATACAGATATTACACCGTTTCAATAACTTCTTTAACCCGTTGTAAAAATATGCATTTGGTTTCTCCACAAAATGGCCCTCAACAACTGCTGTCAGTTCGTCTTTGTCCCGGCATTTTGCCCTCAAAGTGTTTTTTTTTGAGATTCGGAAAAAAAGTACACTCGCTGCTAAAATCTGGACTATAAGGCGGGTGTTCAATTTCTTCGAGCCACAATCAGCGACAGCAGCTTTTGCAAGTCTTGACTTTTGCACTGGTGCATGGAGCATTGTGCGTGGAGCAGCAAAACACCTCGCGTTAGTTTTACGCATCTTTTCACTTTAGTAGAATTTCTGAGGCGATGCAATAAGCTTGATTAATACTTCTCCTGTTGCTGCACTACCCTTCTTCAGATAATCAATATACAAAATTCCCTGACGGTCCCAAAAAATGGTTGCCACTATTTCTCCTGCAAAAGAGGTGACCTTAAACTTCTTAAGAGAGCTGGAGCCCTTGACATGCCACTGCATCGACTCTTGTTGATAATTAAATCTAGTTCGTCTCCACAAAGCGTCAAGAATTGTTCACAGGTCTTTACCCTAACACGTATTCGGAGTGGCGAAAGCATTCGTGGAACCCATCTTGCAGTCATTCCACGGTAATCAAGTAGAGTTCTGAAAACCGTGGCTACTAAAATTCCTAATAAAGCTGCAAATTGCCGCTTTTTCAGTCTTGCATCCTCCAGTACCAGACACTTGATTTTTTCAACTTCTGAAATGATCATATGGACAGGACGACCTGGAGACGGGATCATCATCCGAAGATTCAAGACCACATTTACAGTTTTGACCACTACACAGACAACATTTCTTGAGGAATAATTTTTGGAGTTTTTCCTTGTTTTGTAAGGAATTTTATAACAGCAAGGTATTCAATTTTATTCATTTCGAGAAATTAACAATGCGCGACAACATAAACTGACAGTTAATGAAATTAATGGTTTATTTAATTTAATTACAATGTATTTTTCATTACCAAAGAAAAGGGTCAGATCGGAGTATTCGTTCTCTTTATTTGATAATCGTAAATTCAGGAATTATTTCAGTGTCTTGGCAGGATGATAATATTCACCTAATATTTTTTGTTAAATGGCACTTCATAGACGCAGTGCAGATTGATTGAGACACCTGATAACTGTGATCTTAAAGGCTTTCTGGAAGTAAGTGTCAAGAAGTTATGATTGTGACAAATTTCATAATTCTGATGTACGTGGCAAAAAAGTTATTTGATAATGTGAGGGCAAAAGTTTGGTCAGGAATATTCCTGATACAATATACTACTCTGATCATCACCAAGGAGGTTGTAAACGTATTTGGATTTTTCGCAGCAATACCACTGATTTGGGGTTAAGTGCTATTTGGTTCTTTATAGAAAATTACTTAACGTCGTGTGTCACATGAAAGTTTATTACCATTAGTCAACCAAAACATAAACAAGGATCAGCTTTTAGGTGATATAATAAGTTTTACCCATTGTGTTGCTTTTTCTCTGGAAAATTGAAAGGTTTTTCAGGTTTAAGAAATATCAAAGACCAGATTGCATATCATGATCATGTAGATTTGCCAGTGCAGCTTTCTTGGAATACTTGATACCACAGGGTGTCAGAAAACTTTATTTGGCATCAATTGGTCAATAGTAGTGTTATTTGTGGTACATTTTTCTTGTAAATTCAAAAACTCGAGTTAGAAGAAAATAATCTGCTTAACTTTAGATTAAGATTCTGTTTCCTTTAGTAAGATTGAAGAACCTGCGAATTCTTAAATTGGCCTCAACAATGCTGGCATTGTAAATGTCATCCTGTATCGATTTGACTTATTCTTATTTTTGGTTCGATCGATAAACACTCATCGATTCAAATACAGTATGTATTACTACAGTAGAGTTTAAAATACAGTGACGACATAATTGTAAGGTAGTTGATGTTTACCGGTTAACGTTCCAAAGTCAATTTACAGAATTGCCATTTTCGAAAAAGTATGTTCCAAAAATCAAAAAGTAAAAATATATGTGATCTTAACGATGAAACGTGTTTTGTGAGAAATGTAAAATATTGCAACACGTGTGAAGAAAAAAATGTTGAAAATAATTTATCATATGAGTCAAAGTAAACGCTACTAGTGGGCAGCTAGCATCTTTAAAATTAAGCTTTATTGTGGGTGTCTTGTGTGCATATGTTTATATAAGTAGTACGTGCATAGAAAATTGTAGGCTGACAGTGTTATAATACTGTCGCTGGCATATATTACAATAAAAAAATATATAATAGTAGTAAAAGAAAAAAAATCGATTTTCGCTAGATGCATCTCGATAGTACTTTTTCAACATCGTATCCAGTTAGAAATAAAGTAAATAAATAATTGTCATCAAAAGTATAAATTTCATATACAGCAGGCGCTGTTTCAATTCGACCATACGTTAAAAGCAAAGCAAATAATGACGTTATGCATTATGCCCTGTCCACCTGTACAGAACCGTCATTAATACCCCACTTAAGAAATCTATACGTACATCATTTACTTTCCTTTAACGCCTGTTCGAGTTGAATCAGCGCTCGCTGTATTCATATAATGAATAGTTTGATTGCATGCAAAATTAACTTTAGCACAATTCTTCTCGGTAACAGTTAACCAACGAAGAATTTCCAGGAGATCCTTATTCGCTATTCCCATCTGAAAAATTGTTAAGACATATTTTGATTCGACATGAAAACATGTTTAATTGTAAGAGTACTTCCCTGCTGGTAAACCGATTTCACAATTTTTTCAATTGGGTTCTATAGTACGAGAAATCGGTATAGTGACGGGACGTGCGGGGTAAAATTCTACATGAGGGCGGAAAATGTCTAACACATGACATATTCAGGCGGAGTTTCACTTACATTTTGTGAAAATTCAGGGCCGCACTTAATTTTGTTACCGATTTGTATAGCATAATTATTTTATATCTGTTTATTTGCTGGTGTGCTTTTGAAAATAATTTAAGGGTTATCGGATTTAATGTAAAAATGTTTCGACCGTGGGAGACCTCTACATCTACATCTTATTGTATGTCGTGAAAATGAAAGTGATAGTAATTACAGTGATAAAGAAAATCAAAGTTCATCAAGTGTTTTCAGTAAGAAGAAATCGGCTACATTTGAATGAGCATGCGAAACAAATTTGCTTTAATGTTTACAATAATCTTTTGACGCGACGTGCTTGTATGATTTAGATGTACTAGGTGAAACAGCATCTCTGACTAACGTTCTCCCTCCCACAATACACAAACTGGTCTAAGAAAACAACGATCCGACATCTCGGTCAATCGAAAATTTTGGACCTATCGTTAGTAAAACTTTTAAGAATTTTAGTTTACTACGCGTATCAGAAAAATGAAATCTCAACTATTAACGTGGTGGACAGAAAACGGAAAGAAATGAATTACCATTTAAAACACACCAAAAGAACTTTGAACTTTGTTTATATCTTTTCCCCGCGGTTTGGAAAGCAGAGGAATAGAGGATTGGCGAGATTCATATCTAGAAGAGATGAATGAACTCAAAAGAAAAAATAGACCAATTTATTATCTAGCTGAAACTTGGTATGATATTCATGACACTGTAAAAAAGGATGGACTGATGGATCAAAAAAATGTCAACCAATCTAATTGACCCCTAATAAATGGACTCGGTTGATTATATTACACTGTGGATCAGTTGATGGATGGGTTGATAATGCATTAAAACTGTGCGGAAAAAACATGGAAGATTGCAACGTGGATTACCACAAGAACATGGAGGGAGAAATATTTGAGGAATGGTTTGAAAATACCCTAATTCCAAAATTAAAATCAAATAGCATTATTGTTCTTGACATTCGAGACAACTGTATAAAATTCCTGACAAGAGTTCTACTAAGCTGGAGTTACAATTTTTTTTAATGGAACATGATCTATATTATGAGAAAAATTATAATAAAGCACAACTCTTGGAAGTCCTGCAAACGAAAAATTATGAGAAGTATATTATGGACACTGTAGCGGAGAGATATGGCCACAAAGTGTTGAGATTACCGCCATATTTCTGTATTTTCAACTCGATTGAATTCATTTGGTGTAAATTGAAGAAAAATATCAGAAAATGAAATACTTTTCCAAAATTCGATAAAAAAAGTCGTAAAGTTAATTCAAAATGAAGTGTCGAAAATTAACAAGGATGATTGGGAAAAAAAGAGTTGGGAAAGTAAATTACAATTGAGGATGATTTTAAAAATTGCTGAATGTCATATAAATGGTGGAAATAAATTTACTATAAATTTGAACGAGGATAGTAGTTCATTTGAAAATGAAGAAGGTGAGAATGACGAGGAATCAAAGGAAGAATCGAAGTGTAAAGTGAAGTGATGTGAAGTGAAGAAGTGAATTTTGTGATAACAACTGTATTATTTATTTCCGTTTTTGTGATTTCGTAGTTCAGTGTTTGAGGAATATTCATTTTCAGGATGTTATTATTTATTAATATTATAATAGGTCTTTCTGTTTTTATTATAGTAATAACTTTGCTATTAGAATTTATTTTTAGTTTATTTATTGAGAAAAATATTTGTTTCTGTTACTATTTTGAGAGTATATTTTTTGTTTTTATTTTATGTTTAAAGGTTTTTTTGTTACTTTTTAAATAATTTCTTTATTCTATACTTATATTCCATACCCATTCATTCCTGGCAAGAAATGTGCATACCTCCTCGCGGTTCTTGCTGGGTAGTAACAGGTTATATTAAGCGAACTTGAAAACTGCAACTACTTTAAATTCGATACTTTTATTTCAAGAATACTTCTTTCTATAATTGTTAAATTGTTGCTAGCTAAACTGAGCACAAAAACGTACATTGAAAAAGTAAACAAGCGAACAATACAGGTAAATCTGGCTCTGCGTTCTGTAGTGTCTTACCCCGCACGTCCCGTCACTATAGCTCATTTCTCCTACTATACCTTGTACATCACAGATCTGAAATGTATCTAGTAATCTAGTAATTCTAATAAAGTTTTTCATGATTTTTTTGTTTCCCTTGCACTGTGGATGAACAAGAATATCATGTGTAATTTATTAATTGTTTCTGTATTACTTATTCGTGTTTGAAAGCAGCTCAAAGAATCAAATGAGGGTTATTAAATGAGGCATGTGACTGAAAAAATCGAAACAATTTATTATGTTTACATGTTCTACTCTCATTTCAGGCTTTCAGTAGATATTTTTTTAAATCTATGAACTAAAAAAAGATATAACTAAATTCCTTACTTATACTTCTTTACTATAAGGAAACCAAATATAGAAAGAACATTAAAATCATTTTTCAAAATCAGTCTAAAAATACATATACAGTACAAATTGTTTTCACTTTTCAATGTGTGTGTGTACTACCTTGTTCTCAAACAAATCAGCATCGACTTTTAAAATAAATTTGAAGGCAGGGGAATTGATTTCCTCCTCCCCCCCTAAACAAGAGTCTTTTAAGGCTTTTTCTATACTTGTATTTTTTTAAATTTTTATTCGTTCAAAAATTGTTTTTTTAGGTGCGAAAAAAAAAGATTTAATTTGTTGTATTTTCAAATCCCCACATATTTAATTTCTTACCTGGGGTTTTTTGAATCTCATTTAATCCCCACAATAACATCAATTCCTATTCAAAAATGAGGAGTAAAATGGGGTCCTTTGAAAAAAGCAAAATGTTCTCGAGGTTGGGCTTGTTTTTTTCTATAATCGAGGTTTTCGCCATAAATTTAAAAAAAAGGCCCGACAATTATCCCCTAAATGCACCAATTTAACTTCTAGGACTTTGGGTTAGTTTCCATGAAAAAATGTGGATTAGTTTCACTCCAATACCTACAATTGTGCCTGTTTACCTCCCATTTACCTAAATGTCGTCATCAGAAAAAGTTCAGTAATTGCCGTTTAATTGTTCACTAAAAATCTCACACGAGCCGACGCGGGACGTCTCGTTTAATTCGTGTACCAATTTAAATTTATATGGATGAAATTTGTGGGCCTTTACAATTGATGAACACCTTGTGATACACCGGAAGCCTCAGCTACTTTCCTTCGATTGAGTATTATCCATTTGCAAATGACCCAGAACTGCCACTTCGACTGCTTCATTCCTAATCGGTCGCTGAGGTTCACTTTTTGTTTCCTACAGAACCTGTTTCCATAAATTTTGTCAATAATTGTAAAATACTGAGAACCACTTCTATCTGGGTGATTTCTATTGAATATCGCTCCGTAGCTCTGGCACAATTATCGTTTTTAAAATAAATGCTGACAATTTCTATTTCTCCTGAAGGGTATAAACCATTTTGAGAACTCACTCTGGTAAACTGTATCTCGATTTAAAATTGGTTGTGAACAAATTAATGTTCAAGGACTATCAAATACTTGAGTCTTTTATTATTCTAAAACTAAACGGACAAGGAAAGTGTTTTTTGTCGAAAAAACTCATGTTGATTTGAGAGCACTAAAAAATGTAGTTTTTTTATAAATTCCAATACCCAGTGCCGTGTATTATAGATTTTTTAAACGATTTCGATTGTGTGTAATCATCAAAAATAAAATTATTTTCCTTAAGAGCGAATCGATAAAAGTTAAAAAAATATACAGTTATGTAGGGAATTGAAAGAATTTTCAAAACATGTATCACTCGATCCCCTTGCCATTTGAATTTTTTGAGGGGGTGGCCTGTAGGGTAGAGGGATGATGATAGGTATACAAGTATTACATTAAAATATGTCCCCTTTGGAAACAAGGTCGACGTGTTTCACCAATTTTTCAAAAATTGTTTATCTCCAAAGTTATTCAGGGTGTCTACTTTTGGTTGGGACACCCCGTATAGAATTACGAACGTTCGTATGATTAATGATCAAATCGAATAATCAAAAAAAATAAGTTTGAAATTCGGCAATTTAGTGCAATTATAAGTCAACTTAGAGCAATTTAACTTTTGGTTGCCTGAAACAGATCTTAAGTGTATGACCTCATAGTGCTGCTGTTGCCGCCGCCATGTGGGTAAAATGACATAGAAAAACTGTTTCAAATTAGTGAATCTTTAAAATGGTAATATTTGTGCACAAAATATTATCGATCTAGTGACTACTTCGCTGAAAGTATATTAACCAATGAAATTGTACAATTTTTTATACACTGAACTGATTCTGCGGTTGGCCCCTTGTGAAAAATTATTAAATATTTTAAATATATGAAGGAAATTTGCTTTTAACGTCTTTAAATTTTTTTATTAGGAACTCTACACGTGGTTCGGCTTTTTAGACCTTTGTCAAGAGTACCGGGAATCCTGAATAGTAAAATTTGTGTTCATTGCTTATATAACCACATCTGGTATCTACTATAAAACTAGTGTAAAATATGTTTTTATAAGTTGAATAGGTATTACTATATTTAAATCTAAATTATTTTATCTAAAATAAGGTGACCGGTAAAAATTTGTTGTTCGTTCCTTAAATTTTTATTTTTAACAGCGTTACTTGTATCTAATTATTCTAATAAATCAAGTTTCTTTCCCTTCTTTTCCGAATGGAGTAATTTAACATTATTTAAATCTATTAAATGACTGTTTTCTATGCAATGCGTTGACATACCCGTGCTATATACATTGTTTAAAATAGATTTCTTATGTTCCTTGAATCGCATTTTTACATTTAGTCCAGTTTATCCAATGTATAGAGCATCGCAGTCACTTCATTTTAACTCATATACCTACTCTTGTTTTTTTGTAACTTTTCAGTTTGTCTTTATTATTTATTAAAATTTTACCTACTTTATTTACTGAAATTATTCTACATTCCAGTTTATTAAGTTTATTACCAACTCTATTGCTGATCTTGAGCCTATAATTAATACATTTATGTATCTTATTGTATTCCTGTGAGGAACCGGCATAAAACAGTTTACGTAAATTTTTGTTTGTTTGTTTTTATCATATTATCTATATTAGGCTTTCTTTATCGCCACTGTTTTTTGCAATTTCTTTAACTACATTAACTTCTTTTTCAAAATTATCTTCACTTAATGGAAATGGTAATGACTAAAGCTGGCCGAGGTGGCTGGAGTACAGTCACGGTCTTGCGCTGGCGTCACACGTGCCGATTTAGAAGTGATTTACGCTGCAGTCTTATTTGAAAGGTTAATGCCTATAAATTATACATAATGTCAAACGCGCCAAAGAGTAAAAACGACCGTACGCGGACACAGTGAATAAATTTATCGGTGAATTTCCGGATTTATTCTATGACGGATGCAAAATAATTTGTAAAGTTTGCAATCAAGACTTAATGTGCTGGCACAAAACAGATTGTCGTCGTCATATCAATACCGTGCAACATCAAAATAAAAAAAATGGCATGCCTTTGACAACTCAGTTTATGTTTGATTTATTGTTAATGTTAATAGCCTGTAATATTCCGCTACACATACTGGGTAAACAACCATTTCGGGAGTTTTGGAATAAATACAATCCCCAGGTGAACTTACCAAGTCGTACATCGTTACGTAGATATATACCAGCTGTTCGTGAAGACATTGTAAATAGGATTAAATGTGGATTAAAAAATACACGGCTCTGGTTATGTATTGACGAGACGACAGATTGTAAAAAAAAATTCTATTTTAAATATTATAGTACGTGTACTGGACTCTCTTAAACCAACATTTCCACTTTTACTAGCTAGTAAAAGACTAACTGCGTGTACTGGTGAAATAATTACGCGTGTGGTGTTGGAGACATTCGAAAAATTTGAACTTTCAACAAGTCAAGTATTGATGTTTGTGATTGATGGTGCTGCGACAATGCGTTTAGTGGGCCGTTTTCTTCAAAGAGACGATTGTAGGTTTTTACATGTTACGTGTACAGTGCATGCGTTACATCTTGTGGCAGAAACGATTCGAAAATGTTTTCCAGAGGTAGATGCATTAATAGCAAATATAAAAAAAATATTTCTCAAATCTCCTAAACGGCTTCGAGCATTTCACAGACAGTGTCCTGGTATCCCTGAACCACCAGAGCCGATTCTTACACGTTGGGGAACGTGGTTGAAAGCGGCTCTTTATTATGCTGAATACTTTCAACAAATAAAAGCTGTGATACTACAGTTCAACCCTAACGAGGCTGCAGCTATTAGGGAAAGCCAGACAAGCTTTCAAGACGTTTGCCTTAAAACAGATTTAAACACTATTAATAACAATTATAAAGGACTACACGACGCAATAGAAAAATTGCAAAATACTTCGTTGTCGTTAGTGGAATCGCTGCAAATAGTGGACGACATACATAAATACACAGCTACAGGTTATAAATGACGCAAAAAATAATCGCGTTAGTGAAAAATTCGAGAGTGTATTACAGAAAGATCCTGATTTTAGCAAATTAAGACAAATTTGTGATGGTGCATCTACAACCTCGTTAAGTGAGTTCACAGATTGTTTTACTTATGCCTGTATTACATCCGTAGATGTCGAACGGTCATTTTCAAAATACAAACATATTTTTTCTCCAAAGCGAACATCGCTGACGGAGACAGCTGTAGAAACATACCTGATGCTATTATACTATAGATCTTCCCCACTTTGTGATGACGACAACCAAACCACTTCATAAATCTGCTTAAAAGGGTGAGTTTTATACAAATTTTTATAAAATGTAACATTATTGTTAAAATTTATTTACATTTATTGTACTTATTCAAGTATTATGATATGATGTAAACATATGAGTCATATGACGGCTCTGTCGGCCAGGTGACTTCGGCCAGCTTTAGTAATGACGATGTATGTAGCTGTGGAATGGTGCCATTTTTATTTGCAATGATTGTTTAGATTTACTATGAATTATTGTATCTGTGTAAGGAGGTTTACGATAATTGTCAAACTCTAATCTATTATTGATATTTTTTATATTAATGTCTAAAAAGTTGAAACCCTCGTCATTTTCCATTTCCAACGTGAATTGAATTTTTTGTGTACCTTTCTAAATGAAAAACACATCGTCTACATAACGGGCCCAGAAAAATGTGTTTTCAACTAAAACATTTTTTGTATTAAAGAGTACATTTTCAAAATCGGATATAAAAATTTCAGCTAGTAAGGGACAAATAGATGAATCCATTGGTAATCCGTCTAATAATTTATAAATTTCCCCGTTAAATTTAAATTAATTTTGGTTAGTACAATTTACTGATTAAAATATACATTGGACAAACTGGATGAAATGTAAAAAAAGCTATTCGAGGAACACAAGTAATCTATCGTAAACAATGTATATAGCACGGGCATTTCAACACATTGCATAGAAAACGGTCATTTTATAGATTTAAATAATGTTAAATTACTCCATTCGGAAAATAATGGAAAGAAACTTGATTTATTAGAACAATTATAAGAAATAAGTACGGCTCTTAAAAATAATAAAAATTTAACGAATAAACAACACATTTTTACCGGTCACCATATTTTAGATAAAATAATTTAAATTTAAAGAATAAAGTAATGTCCAACATATAAAAACATATTTTACAATAGTTTTATAGTAAGTACCAGATGTGGTTATATAAGCAGTGAACCCAAATTTTCCTATTCAGTATTCCCTGTACTTTTAACAAAGGCCCAAAAAAGCCGAAACACGTGTAGAGTTTCTAATAAAAATGTTTGAAACATTGAAAAGCAAACTTCCCCAATATATATATATTTTTTTTTAATTTTGACCAATATCAGCATAATTACAGTGAAAACAGCATTTCAAAGCGATTACAAAAGAGGAAATCACAACGATAAGGGCATCGTAGAATTGCCATTTCGATTGTCAGATAAAGGTGTCAAACAATTGCGACTGTCGGCAGTTTCTGCTTTAGCTAAAAGCGGCGTTAGACAAGAGAAGCTGATAAAAATAACGGGGCATTCCAATATTACTTGCATTTTGAAGGTTATTTGGAAAAGTACCTTTGAACCTATGGTGTCGAGATTTTTTTTTCATAACCATCAAAATGCACGCAGCTTCAAGTCAACAAGAATATTTTGTGTCGAGAACTTTGTGAAAACTAAATTAATAATTCAAACTCAATGGTGTTTCAACGTTCGTTTAATGTTCGAAATTGTCCTTCACCATTTACCATAAAAAAATTGGTTGAAAAGTGGCATCAAGCGGATCAGTGGTGACGGAAAACGAACGGGGGTTCCTAAATCGGTGTACACTGTTGAAAACCAAGAACAGGTGAGACTGGCTATTTTTCGCAACGCCCTATACGACAACACTCATCAATACTGAATTTATTAGGCACAAGTATTCCGCGAATGCTACACAAAATGAAATCCATCCTTACAAAATGGCTCGTCCAAGAATTATCTGAAAATGATAAACTTGCTCGTCTTCAATTTTGAACGCGTTTCTTAAGGGAATATGCTGATATAGTGGAACGTCTCTTTATGAGTGATGAAGCGCACTTTCACTTAAATGGTCACGTTAAGAGGCAAACCTTTCGTTATTGTGCTATGGGAAAATGCATGTAAAATTTACCAAGGACCACTTCATTCATCTAAAGTTACCATATAGTGTGCAATTCAAGCCCAAGGATTATTGGACCTTACTTCGAAGAATAGGCGAATGTTATTTTTTAGGCCCGGAGTTGAACAATTGCCTGAAGAATATTAGTTCCAACAAGACGGCGCTACAAGTTATACCGCAAAAATTTACATGGAAATCTTATGGGAACTCTACCCGCAACTATTAATTTTACGGGGCGGAGATTTGCCGCAGGTAGCGAAATGGCCTGATCTAACTATACTCGATTTTTTTCTTTGGAGTTACTTCAAGCACAGCGTATATAAAAACTAGAGGGCTGACGTACGACATGCGCTGAGAATTAGGCATATCAACAGAAAAAAACAATTCGGACTGGCCGTTGCCCATTACCTACTTGGAAACAAATACTATAATTTCCCTGCATTAAAGAACTAATTGAGAATAATATAACGTATGCAGTGCATGATAAACACGTATGGATAACTGTTGATGAAACCACAGATGCAAGAAACAATAAAGTTTGAAATATCCAAACAACCCCAACCCGTCTGAATGTTAAGACATATTTGATAGCCAGTAAAAGATTGGAAAAAAACAATTCGAACGCAATTGAACATCTGTAGTGACAGCGAGGAATAAATTTAATATACAGCAACACAACGTTCTAAGGTCTTCGCCCACTACATCATACAGTGCCATGACCGGAAGCAGAACGTATCTAGCCCGTTGCCGGAGCAGATTCGGTTACCGTCGCTCATTAGAACGGGTTGACACCGTGCTGCATTCTACATCGCTGAAATAAACCAGTTTTAATTCCGATTTTTCACAAAGTATGTAAACAGTGAGCAATCCAATCAGTTTGGTTGAACATCAGCCCTAAATATATTTTTTGCAAAAATTCTTGTTTCTGTGACTGACATACTTTATTTACGTTTGTAAGGACAAGTCATAAAATGGCTTTAGTAAATATAACAATAGAGAATTAATTATGATTTGCCCTTCTGTTACATGTGGAAAAGAAAATAATAGGTAGAAAGAAATATTAATCTAGACGGTATTGGATTCATAATATCGTCCCTTCGCCTGCAAAATATTCTCCAAAAGATTCTTGGATATACAAAGAATATTTTTTTTGCATGTGTCGGTACCGTTTTGGTCATGGCACGACACGGTGTAGTGAGCGAAGACCTTTAATGTTAGCGCTGCGTGTGCGTAAAGTAGGAGCATCACTAAAAAAATGTGTCCAAATTTATTGCATATAACCTATTTAGTGCACACTTTCCATAATGTAGCAGTAAAAGTTCGAAGTAGTTATCTCGACGTCGACAAGTGAATCGCAAATACAAAACAAAATTTTGTGAAGTCGGTTAAACGTATTCAAGAATTTCAAGTAAGCCTATAAATTCCCGAAACATGGGGAATTTGGCTGCAAGCAGTTTTTTATTATGAGCATTTCGACAAAGTTAAATCTGTAAAATTGAAATTCGATCCCCGAGAATCCCGTTGTATTAAGACAAGTCAGGAGCAATTTAGCAACGCACACGTCAAACACGATTTACTTACATACATGAAAATTATGGTATATTAACAGACGCTATGGAAAAATTATAAGCAGAATTTTTTTGAAATAGTGAACAATGCAAATATGACATTACAGATAACAGATGACTCCGATGTTCTTGGTGCCGAGAAATTTAAAACGTTTTAAGTAAAAATCCGGATGACAAATTGCTTAATATGTGTCTAAGCGATCGATGTCAAGTGACTTGGAACAATATTATGTGTATGCAAATATTACGTCTTTTGGTATTAAAACCCCTTAATATCTATATCCCGGCGTAGAAGCTTAGCAGAGATTTATTCATGATACAAGTGTACGCTGATAAAAATAAATAACTGTTAATGGACATGATATAAGAGGTAAGTCTTTATAAGTTACACCATGCCTCTCACCAACGCCAGTCAATTTCTTAAAGCGAGCCGGGTTTAAACAATCAGTAATTTTCTCTTTAGTAGGTGCGTTCCAACAAACAATTTGGAACAGTTCAAAATTTGATTTCACAATGTGATTGGTTAATCTAAAAGACCTTGAACTGTATTTAGCCAATTTGACCAATCAAAATAAAATTTCAAATTCAGAACCGTTTCGGACCGCATGTTAGGACAAACCTGTACTAGTTTCAATAAGTGTAGTCAGTAAAGGAATGCAAGTTGGGGCTCCTAATAGTGAAGCGGCTTTAGAATACATGCAGCAGTGACTGTCGCACATGTGCCGCTATACTCTTGATAGCCTCAACTCGCATTCCTTTACTGACTGCACTTATTTATTCTGACGGTTTGAAATTTGAAATCGGTTTGAAATCAATCAGCAGGCTACTGCGAACATAAAATTATTGATCAGGAATGATCAGAGATCGTTCTGCGAACACCAATATTTAAGGCGCATGCGAACAAAGCTAATAAAGATTTCCACACGTGTCGGTCTTGGGTTCTACCTTCTATGTACGCTAGTGTCAGTCACCTGCCTTCAACGCCGCCCATATCCTTTTGGCTTGATGACGGTCTCGGATGCTAGGGCCAGGCAGGACCATTGCCTTTTTACCCTAGTCATCGCTGTAGACCTGGACCGGCCTCGTGCAGGGCGGGTTAGCTTACTTTACTAACGGCCCCACTCACAAATGTGAGCGGTGCCGAAGATTTCGGCCAACCTTTCTGGGTCCTGGCTGATGAACCCTGCTGGCTAGGGCCTCTTCTGGCGCTCTTCTGTCTTCGTCTTTCTTCGCCAGCTTGTCACTCCCGGGGGTAGTCATCTATCTGTCAGGGACTGTGCGGATATTTTGTGATTTGGGATTGACTGCCAGTACACAAAGTGTCAATTGACACATTGTCGTCTGGATCATCGGACAAGGTGAGGATGAACTATGTAGCTCTAGGAGGTGAAGGCCTAAGTGTTTTCTTAGCACTTTCGTCCTTCACGGAGCCAGGGGGATAACGGACACTGGTCGGCTTACTGACCGGCGCCCGCAAAATTTGTGAGAAGGTGGTTGGTTATGTCATGTCTTTTCCGTGGTTTGGTTCATCTGTAAGGAAAGGATTAGTTATACACACCCGTTATCCAGTAACTGTACTTTCGGCCTCTTGTGTCTCAATGCGTCGGCCGGATCATAGGAGGTGGCTTCCCTGATCAGCGGGTTCCTGTGCTTCTCAGCTAAGGTGTACAGTTTCTTCGCTCTATCCCGGATACCTGCCTTCAAGTACATAAACTAACAAACTTCGTACTAGAGTAGGGTGCAATACTATCGGTATTTAGCTTTGCTCGGCATTGCCAGTGAGTCATTTCGGTTTGCCAGTGATGTAGCCAAATGTAGTGGTCGTGTTTTAAATATAGTTATCTTGTTTTGGTAGTCATTTTATATTTTATTGAGGGTCGTGGGGCGGGGATGAAATTTGGCATCACGTAACATAATTCACATTTGTCGCCCCAAATCGCTTATTCAATTAAATTTTCACCCCTGCTTTAAGTACAGTGGCACTAAGGTAGGCAGTAAATATAATGAAAGAGTTGTAGTGGAGATGATATGCGACACTTATTCTTGTTTATTAAAAACAGGTTCGCGAGCATTTAAAAAAATATTACAGGAGATACCAACATTTTATAGACATTATCATTATTTAACAATTAGGTATTAATTATTTGGTTAATTATAATTATATACACCAAATCAGATTTTTAAAATTTCATTGTTTATGATTTAATTAAGCTATTGCCTAACCATTTTTTAAAATTAAAGTAAATATTCAAACAACTATTTTTAAAAGTAAATAAACCAAACACCTAAATTATTGTAATCAATCATTCATCCATACCTTTAAAATTTATGAAACTTTAAATAACACATTAATAGTAGATAGAGGTTGGTACCTATACCTACTATTATTGCGTATTATTTAATGTTCCAAAGGTGTACCTCTATCTGATTTATTATTTAAGAAGGTAGAATTATATAATTACTAATCATAATTAAATATTTAATAATGTTTCACAAGGAGTCAACCAAAGAATCAATTCAGTGAAAAAAATGATGCTCCTACAAAAAAAAAATCGAATTTGTACTTTTTATGTCCTATCCTCACCCTTGGTCTGTAGCTATGTACTCCGGCTCCTGTCCCCCCGGGAGTTT
Organism: Rhamnusium bicolor; assembly: GCA_029963845.1. Lineage (NCBI taxonomy): Eukaryota > Metazoa > Arthropoda > Insecta > Coleoptera > Cerambycidae > Rhamnusium > Rhamnusium bicolor. Next base: position 103,275 of record JANEYF010003863.1, read on the forward strand.
TGGAGCCGTCTGTAAACCAGAAATTGTCTGCCCTGAGTAGGTCGGCTTTATTCCAATCCCACTCATCTCTTACCAGAGAAAGGATGTTGAAAGTCAGCTCGTAGTTGGTCATGGTAGGCATAGTATCCGAGGGCATTCCCAGGATGCTGTGATTCTCTATGTCATCCAGCAACATGTTCCGCTCCATGATACTAGTCTGCGGCATATTAATGGCCTCTTGTTGCAGTTTGTAGGTTACCCACCTGGCCTCTCTCTCCAAATATATATGAAGAGGGGGTAAATCCAGGAGGATTTCCATCGCAGCTGACGGTGTGGTCCTTTGGCCGTCCGTTGTGATCCTTTCGGCCACCAAACAAGGGATCCGTATGTTATCATTGGTCTGATGACCGTGATATAGATCCAGTAAATTTGTTGGGGACCTATGCCCCAGGATTTGCCACAAATACGACGGCATGTCCATAAGGACAGCTTTGCTTTGTGGATTACCTTTTCCAGATGGGAGTTCCTGTTAAGTGATCTATCTAGAGTGATTCCTAGATATTTCATCTCCGTAAACGAAATAGTTTCACCCATTAAGGAGGGAGGTCTTAAGTCCTCCAGCTTCCTCTTCTGGGTGAATGGTACTATTACTGTTTTTTGAGGGTTTACAAACATTTGTTCCTGTCACACCAGTTACTCACTGCATCCAGTGTCTCTTGAAGGGTATTCGATATTACTCCTTCAGAGTTTCCTCTGACTAGTATGACTAGATCATCTGCATATGCTAGAACTTCAACCTCCCACAGTGTGAGAATAGCCAGTAGGTCGTCCACAAGAAGTGACCACAAAAGGGGGAGAGAACTCCACCCCGCGGGCATCCTCTTGTGGCTTCTAAACCTAACTGTTTCTCCCTGTAGAGACATTGTTATGGTTCTGTTTGATAGCATAGCACGAATTCAGTCGCCTATAATAGGCTCAATTCCTCTGGCAGCCACTGCTGCATATAAGGAGTCGGGCAGTGCATTATTAAATGCTCCTTCAATGTCGACAAAGGCTCCTACCGCAATTTCATTCATTTGAAGGGTTTGTGAGATCTTCTCGACTAGGTTATTGAGTGCTAGTTCTGTTGATTTTCCTGTCTGACAGGCGTACTGATGGATATTGAGTGGGTGATGATTCAGGATGTTCCCCCCTGATATATCTGTCCAGCACCTTCTCCAAGCTTTTCAACAGAAAATATGTCAGGCTAATTGGCCTAAGCGATTTAGGGCTTGGTTCTTTCCTACCCATTTTTGGTATATATACTTCCTTAACCGTCGACCAACTGGATGGGATATAGTTCCATAGCAGACTAGCAATGAGGAATGGGAGCAATATTTCCAGTCTATTTTGTAGTAGAGCTGGAAAAACTCCATCCTCTCCTGGCGATTTGATTGGTTGGAAGGATTTGATGGCCCACTCAATTGCCGGTACTGTGATCACTTTTTTAGCTCTCAGCCAATCATTTTTATCAGGTCGTTTTAATCGACCTTCCGATGGTGACACCTGTGGGTCATCCGGAATCAAGCACCCTGGGAAGTGGTTTTGTGCAAGGAGCTGTAAGGTTTTCTTTTCAGAGTCCGTATATGAGCCATCCGGTCGCCTTAACGAGCCGAATTCCCATGTCGGCTCTCTGGAAAGAATCTTGTGGTTTCTAGTACTGTGAGGTAGGTCAGTTATACTCTCACAAAATGTCCTCCAAAATCTCCTTTTTGCTTTCCTTATTTCTTTGTTATAGGCCGTTAGAGCGGATCTATATTGGTCCCAGTCGCCCGAATCTTTGGCTCGATTAAAGAGGCGTCGAACTTCTTTTCTCATTTTATCCAAATTCTTGTTCCACCAAGACGCGCCTCTATTGTCCTTTTTTGTCTTTAGTGGACAGTTTTCGTTGTAAGCTGAGATAATTGCGTTGCGGATCTGTTCCGTCGCAATTTCAGTCTCATCACAATTCCTGATTGTGGTGATAGTAGATTGAAGGTGAGACTGGAGGGAAAGTCTGTACCCTTCCCAGTTTGTGTACTTCTGATTCCGATATGTCACCATAGGTCTTGGACCAGCTTCTATATTGAATAGAATATGTTTGTTATCTGAATACGAGGGTTCAGAAGATACTTTCCAATTGGTTATCTTGTTGCTCTAGTAGTTTGAGCTGATTGTGATATCTAATACTTCGTTCCTATTTTTGGTGACAAAGGTTGGTCCGGAACCAATGTTATTCAGTTAGTCCTTCACCTAATAAGTTCAAAAAGTGACTCACCTCTTTGGTTAATTTTCGTGCTTCCTCACGCTATATGGTGGGCATTCACATCACATCCAATAACCAGGTGGATATTGTTCCTTTTGCTGTAGGCGATTAAATCCCGCATTGCAGCTGGAGGAGGTTGGTCTACAACTCTATCACCCGGAAAGTAGGCTGAGCAGATGATTATTTCCATCTTGCTGTGTTCAGTGTCCCTGGAGGAGAGCGATGTCGATTTGTTCTTCCTTAAACCTTTTGCTGAGGACTTATGTGGCCGCCCTGGCTTTTTGTAGATTCGCCTGTAAACACCTAATATAAAATGTCATTGGGTAGTTGATTAGAGGATAAGGATTAGGGATAAGGGTATTAGTTGTGGAAGTGTTGAGAAGCGGTTGGGTTAGGTTGTGAGTTTAAAAGGAAGTTAAGGGTGGTTGGATTTTCTCCTCCCAGAAGGTGAATGTTTCTCACTCTTCCTGGAGGTGGTTTTGTATGGGTTAGGTTCCCCCGCCGTTCCCTTCTTCGAGGTGGTTTAATTCTGCTCTTCTTCAGATGGGGTTTATTCGGGAGGGATTTTCCTTTCCCAAATGTTCCCTGTCGGGGCTGTTCGCTCCTCCTGGGAAGAGATTGTAGTTCGCTTTTCCTTGAGGGCGTTCCTGCCACCGCTTTCTTGTCAGAGGGGTCTTTACCTCCTCTGACTTTTTTGGTGGAATTGGATTTGTCCAAATCCGCAAAAAGGTCAGAAATTCAGTCCCTCCAGTGTAAAAATGGACGCTTCATCTACTGGGAACGTCTATGTTTGACCAGGGTCCGTTTCCTCCCGGTGTAGTACGGTCCACTCCCGGGTGTTCAGACCGTGGTTCATTTTCCTCAGTCTGTACAGCACTACCTTGGAAGACAGTAGGTTACCGGCGTCTTCCGGGATATATGCCACACAGACATGAGGTTTGGGAAGGTCCTGGACCCCCGTCTGGGATTGCCTCTACAGCTTGCATTATTGCCTACTGTAGTGCTCCCATCTGTGTGCTAGTTAGGGTAGCCGTTGGGTAGTTGGAATGAATTATGCCCACTCTGCCACCCTCAACAGCTTTTACAGCTCCACCTTCCCGGGGCTTTTTCGCCCGCTGACATGGTGTGCTCGTTGGAGCGCAGACGCTTACCGGTTACAGCTTGCTCAGAGGAGATTTGCTGCCTTCGTTCTGGCTGCTGTTCGATTGGCCGTTGCACCACCACTTTGCATAAGGCGGTTTCGTATGGTATTTCGCTCTTAAGTAAACAACCAAGGCGTCTTCTTGCAGCACCCTCCAGTCGTTTCCTCTTAAGGGTGAGTCTATCCAATTTCTTGGATACCTCGTCCCCTGAAGTTCTCAATTCTCCAGCCCTTAGACACGGGGACTTTAACAGCTCCCGCTCCTGGTCCGATGAAATTGATATTTCTGATGAAGTAGGATTGATTCCAATCTTTACATGTTCTCCAGTTTCCTGGAGATCGAGAGCTTGCCTCCTCTCGTTGAGGTTTTCAGCAGTACTAGTACCCTCCACAGTAGTCGTTGGCTGACGGTCGGGTAGAGCCTACTCTCTTGCCCGACCGGAACTGGGGTATCCCTCCCCTGCTCCATAAACTTTTCCTTACTCGTGTCCATTTCCATTTTGTTGTTTTTTGGCTATGGTCCTGGGCCCGCGCCACTAAGCACCAGGGAACTTTTTTTGTTGAAGAGGTTGTTTCCTTCCGTGCAGCCTGTTGGTCCACGGGTGTTTTATTTCACACCTACCGGCGACACCAGTGTCACTGAGGGCATTCCCCTATCCCCCACCTGGGGACGCGCCCGGTTGGGGTTACAGGTATCCCTGCAGAGCTCGCTCTATAACATGTACAATTAAAAATTTAATTAGAATAGGCGATTCATGTCGAAACATGTATAATTTATTAAGACTCAAATTTCATTATTTAAATTATGACATAAGCGTTGACAAACATTTTGACGTGCATCACCTACCTAAAGATATTTTAATTTGTGCGTTATAGATTTTTACTTTCTTATACCTAATATAAGGAAGTATAGCTATAGTAATCGTGCTTTTTTTCGACCTTGAGATTTTGATTGATATATATACGTTTTGAACGAACCCTTCTGAATCCATTCTGACTATTTTCCGAATGATGTCTGTCGGTGCGTGTGTGTGGATGTGTGTGTGTATGTGTATATCCGCGATAACCCAAAGAATACTAATGGAAGACTTTCCAAATTTGGCAGTTAAGATTGTCAACAATATTTTAGGTGACACATTAAATTTGGTGAATATGGTACCATCAGAAGAGACATAATGAATGAAACAAGAAAAAAGGTACAATTTCGGGAAAAAAATTAAAAATATTTTTATTGCATTTCTGGACAAATCTCGACGAATTATAGTGAAAAAACTTATGAAAAAAATCTGTCCGCATGTCTGTAGTATCGCGATAGCAGCCACAGTTTTTGAGATACTGCTTTCAAATTTGGTACACTTGTTGGTACAATGAAAAATTCGGTGATGAGCAAAATTGACCAGCTGAAAGGGGGTCTACTGGACCCAAACTTTTTTGTATTTGACTTTACAAAAAAAAAAAGTTCTTGATGAAAGATTATAAATCATGTCTACTATATCAAGCGAATAAAATATATTTTCCAAGTAGTTAAATAAAGCTGATGTAAACTGAAATATTTTACACATTTGGCCTCATCAAATGGGGTTAGGATAAATTTAACAGTTTGACGTTTGAAAGGTCTAATTTAGTTACAAAAATGTCAATGTCAACAACAAAAATTTATTAAAATATATGACATGAATTATTATTGAAAGTATCAAATAACTCTGATAATTATTTAAAAATTTTAATGAAACATTTCAAGGCTATTAAAATTTAATTGAGGTAAGTGAATAATTAAATAGAATGATTTTTTTACATCAGGATGATCTATACTGGTATAAGAAAGTTATGTCCTAGCCACATCAAATATTTTAATTAAACAATACGGAAAGTTGTCCACATATGGCAAGTTGGTTGTGATTGCTGCAGTTTGTGTAATTTGCAGACATATTGCAACCCTAGGCTACAACACTGGCAAACCGAAATGACTCATTGGCGATGTCAAGCTGAATACCGATAGTATCACACCCTTCTCGACCTTCTCAGTTGTACTCGGTTAGTTTATGTTCTATGAGTCAGGTGGCCGACGGTGGCGTCACGTATATCATAGAACTTGCAATTGGCACGATTTTCGCCGTTAAGTTGGAAATCTTATTCATAATATTTCAATCAACGGTAGTGGACGTGTTTTAAATATAGTTGTTATCTTGTTTGGTAGTCATTTTACATTTTATTGGTTCTTTATCCTTGTTTTTTTATAAACAAGGGTTTTATTAAGACAATTTGCGACTGTCGTGGTGAATCAAAATGAGCTTTACAATTGCAAGCCATTGTTGTGTATATGCGGAATGTAAAACCTCGAGAAAAACCACGTGTGATATTGCTTTTTTTAAGTTCCCAGTTCGCGATGAAGCGCGTTGTAAACAGTGGTTGAGTAATTGTGGAAATGTGGAACTTCTTGAAATAGATAAGAATATGTTGAAAAATAAACTATTGTGCGAAAAACACTTTTTGCCCAAATACATAGTTTTCTCTACGAAGAAAAAGGGTTTAACTCGTAATGCAGTACCAGTGAAATACGAGGTGGCCACAGTAGATGTTGCTATGGTAAGCGAAATATAAAAACTCGAGAAAAACCACGTCTGGCATTGCTTTCTTTAAGTTCCCAGTTTTCGACGAAGCGCATTGTAAACAGTGGTTGTTATTGTGGAAATGTGAAACCTTCTGAAATGGATAAGAATATGTTGAAGACTAAACTATTGTGCGAAAATACTTTAGTAGAAATTTCTAGTTTTAAAGTAGAATTTTTTTTTATTTGCTGTGGCTCCTCAGAGCCATCGTAAATAAGTTTCAAATAAACTTCTTTTGCATTATTTTGGCCTCTTCTGGTGTTTTCATTATATACAGTTAGGGTCAAAAATATATACCAGCCCACGAGGGATACACACCCAGATAACATTTTGTGTTAAAATGTTTGGCCTATATGCCCATTTAATCGTGTAATGGTCGTAAACATAATTTTAATGACTGTAAGTCACCTAAGAGTTGTTATAAGGTTATACCCACGACTATCGAAACTCCTTGTCGTATGAAGGTCATATGGTACGCATAAGATGACTGATTGGACGTCAAGAGTGGATGGCTTGAGGCGGTCGTTGTCATCTACAATACAAGCCTTAACATGACTTAAGGAATATAATTGTATAAGGATCGTTAAAAAAATGTTGAAAGCGACCTCGACACGACCCATGATCAGAAATATGGCGCTCCAAAAAGTGGTAGTCATAACAGAGGTTCAATACTACCTCGATACGATTCATGAATCATTAATAAAAATTGATCAATTTTTTGCTGTCAATGATAGTCTATGAATAAAAGTACGAGAATGAACATCTCTTACAAAGTTTAAGATGAGTTCATCCTCACTTTTTTTCAAACCCCCTAAGACTACCAAACAACCAACCAGGTTTTAGATAAATGTAAGTAGTCAAAATTATATCCGACGATTCTTCTTGGAAAAGTCGGAAACCCATTTTTTGATAAATGCCTACGTGTGGTCAAAATTTAAGAATTTCGCTTCATTGTGTTAACCTCCCCTCACTTAATTTTCTCCTGTATAGGTGCCTCAGAGTCTCTCCGGTTGCAAAAGACCCTAGAAACGGCTTTGATCGCTCATAACCTCACCACACAATATAATTTTACACTTTCGGAATCCAAAATTATTTAACAAAGTACCAAATTTCATATTTCTTGCATGTATTATAATCAAGTAGTGTGACTATTAAATGATCAAGTGTGCTTATCTACTTTTTTTTTACTTTTTTTTTTCGCCAAAAAATATGCGCGAGTCACCCATACGACATCATGAAACCGTCGCAGATTTAAAAATAAGACTCAAAGGTAGTCTAAAGCATGCAAAATGACAATATAGTCATATGAAATGACAGTTAAGTCACGTGAACGGTGTGAACACGCCATTGGGTAGTCGGTCATATTACTTCTGTATGAATAAGACTATGATTGTTTCAAAAATATAAAACGACTAACAAGTAATTTAAAAACAGTCTACAATAATGAAGTACTTTAATGAATTAGTAGTTAGTTTTCTTATTAGTTTTCTATAATTGTTTAAATTAATATTACATGGAACATGAAGGCTTAAATTTACATTTATAAATTCATATGGTTTTTTTGTCGTGTTTGAATAAAAATCAGATCATAGGTCGTATCGAAGTCAAATATCAAAGATTGTTACGACCTTATAACGACCTCTACACGACAATGTCACAATCAATTCTTAGGGAGACGACCTAATAATTTTATAAAGGTCATATCCAATTAAGTCACATCATTAAATATTTAATAATCATTCGGGAGCACAACTGTCAGACCACTTTCCATTTCTAAAACAAGCCATTAGAAACGTAACCTCTCTGTCGTTTACAACCTCCGAATATCTGTGTTGTTTTCAACTTCAACTTTTACTACCGCAAAATACAATGACTATATTAGACGCAGTAACGACAACGGCAACCATGTTTAGTCAAATAATGGCTGCTTGCTGTTTATATAATTCACTAGTCCTGGTATTTAAAAACAAACAAACAATTACTACAAAAATGGTTTATTCGATAAGGTACATAATATTAATTATAAAAGCCATGGTATTACTAGCAAATCTATAAGTTTAATATTTCCTTCTACTAGCTTATTTTATTTCTATTCAGAACCATTTACCTAAATTGTTTCAATCTCACCAATAAAACGGGAGAGTAGGAGAAAAACATTACACGAAAATTTGAAAAACAATATGATCAAACCATATAAATGTTTGTACTTCGCTTCACGTCAGTGATTTGAATAAACATGGCGCCAACCAATTCAATTGATGCATCACCCTCCCCCCCCCCCTTTATAACAGCCCCCCCCCCCCAAAGAAAACCCCCTTTTTTTCAAAAAATTTTTTTTTCCCTCCCTTTCCCCCTTTTCCCCCCCCCTTTTTTAAAAAAATTTCTTCGGGTTTGGGGGGAAAGGGGTTTTTTTTTTTTTGCCCCCGCCCCCCAAAAAAAATTTTTTTTTCCCCCCCTCCCCCCCCCCACAATCTGCTGGTGGATTGTAAATTGGGTTTTAAGAATATCTGGTTGAATGTATTTGTTACAATAAAATTTTAAGTCGACACGACCTTGTATTGCACTTCAGGTTTCAATTGGATGCTTGCAAATCGCAAATATCAAATTCAATATGCGGCAAGAATTTCAAATTGCGCATGCGTACTACGACACAAATTTATTGTTTATATTTAAAGTCGGTTTGTGATTTGAAATTGGAAGATTAGATCTTTTAGTATTAGAAAATATGATGTTTTTAGAAGTTATGTTAAAATAATTGTAATTATTTAATCAAACTGAATTTGCACACACGTAATATTAAAAATCTCAACAGATGGCAGCTTCTAACTCATTATAAATGACCTAAATTTTATCTCGGCACAATTCACAATCCGTCAGTAAATTGTGCCTGTAGCGAATTGGTTGTAAATGTACCTTTAACTGACGGATAATTTAGCATTGATAAACCGGTCCTTAGAGTGCTATTTCTGAAAGTAGCGCATTTATAAATTAAGGTATTTCTTAAATTTACGAAAAATTCAGCGATAGACAAAATCTCGTGGTTTTTAAACCAAAAATATTTAACTACAAAGTCCATTTACTAAAAATATAAATTTTCCTATTATATGCTTTAAAAAATAGTCAAGTATTGAAAACTTTTACATCTTTCATATTTCTCATTTGTCGTATTTATCTTATTTATCCTATTTATCTCCTTTACCTTATTTCTTATTTATCTTATTTCACTCATTTACCTCATTTGTCGCATTTACCTTATTTATTTTACTAGTGTCAAAATTTAGTTCAAAACAAAAAAACATGTTTTTCTGGGTACAAAAATTTGACAATAAGTAAATTTATCGTCTAAAAAAGCACATTGGTTTAATGAACCTCAACGTAACAAATACTATTATTGATGAGCAAACCTATAATATTTATTTATTACTAAATAATCATCCTCGAATCCCATATATTATGTATCATGATTTAAATTTTAATAATCATTCGGGAGTGCACAATTGTCAGACCATTTGACATTTCTAAAACAAGGCCTTCAGAAACATAACCTCTCTGTCGTTTACATCCTCCGAATATCTGTGTTCTTTCAACTTCAACTTAATACCGCAAAATACAGTGACTATATTAGACGCAGTAGCGACAACGACAGCCATGTTTAGTCAAATAATGGCTGTTTGATGTTTATATAATTCACTAGTCCTGGTATTTAAAAACAAACAAACAATTACTACAAAAATGGTTTATTCGATAAGGTACATAATATTAATTATAAAAGCCATGGTATTACTAGCAAATCTATAAGTTTAATATTTCCTTCTACTAGCTTATTTTATTTCTATTCAGAACCATTTCAACCATCTCATCTCACCTATTAAATGTGAGGTTTTCACTACTTCGTGAATTTTGCCAGATGCTTAATAATTACAAATTCTTTTCGATAAATGTAACACATATAACAACCAGAGAGAGTAGAAGAAAAACATTACACGAAAATTTGAAAAACAATATGATCAAACCATATAAATGTTTGTACTTCCCTTCACGTCAATGATTTGAATAAACTTGGCGCCAACCAATTAGAATGGATACATCGCTTGTCACCGCTATCTTTAATACAGTCACTATACCGCAAAGTATAACCGATTTATTAGAAAAGAAGTTTATATTTACTTTTGAGGTCCGGTTTTTTCAATGCATAGTTAGAAAAATTATTCGTCGGTTAGTGTGAAATGGGTTAATTCTATTGGCCAAGAAGTCACTATAATAACTGACGGATAATTTAGCTAACCAAGCATTGATAAACCGGCCCTTAGAGTGCTTCCGAAAGTAGCGCATTTGTAAATTAAGGTGTTTCCTAGATTTACGAAAAAATTCAGCGATAGACATAAAATCTCTGATTTTTAAATCAAAAATATTTAACTACAAAGTCCATATACTAAAAATATAAATTTTCCTATTATATGCATTAAAAAAATACAGTCAAGTATTGAAAACTTTTACATCTTTCATATTTCTATTTGTCTTATTTATTACCTTATTTACCTATTTGTCCCTTTACCTTATTTCTTATTCTATCTCAAAATTTGATTCAAAATCAAAAAACATTTGTCGGACATTTAACTAATTTATTGTTAAGTGTCAAAATTTGGTTCAAAACAAAATACATGTTTTTCTAGGGCAAAAAATTTCCGTCACAAAAGGAGAAAAATCAGCGAAAAAAGGAAATTGGTTTTAATGAACCTTATACTAACAAATTATGATGGATGAGCAAACCTATTAATATTTATTTAAGTAATGTTCGTTAGAATACTGTATTTTTTTTCCAATGATTAAAATAAAAAAAAATCGCTTTATATAATAATCACTGATTTAAATTTTGATTTGAATCAAAATGATTCAAACACGCCAATCCTGCTGCCATGCCTACATTTGATTGATTGATTGATTGATCTGCAAAAAGTATGATAATAATTTAATGTATGATAATAATTTAATTAAAGTATGACTAATTGTAGAAAATAAAAAAAAAATTTAAAAACTTGCTTTTCTTAGTCGTACTAAAAAGTAAAAACCGCTGCCAATTACTTGGGGATCAGAACTTCCTCACCGTAGTAAAACTCGACAAGTGCATATTTGTAGTATAGTTGGTCGACCTAGCCATTAAAAAGATATTTTCTCCAATTCCAATTCGAAAAATCGATTTAGCATCATGTTACAGAATGAATTAAATGTCAGTTGCCAGATTTTTGCAGTTTGAGCAAAAAATATGAAATTTAGAGCTTAACAAATAAAATGGTAATCCATATTTGCACCAGTTCCTCTATATTAGGTATGATGAATAAATTCTTTCCTGAAATATTAAGGCGAATGATGATAATTTGAGGAATACTAGGATCTTGGAATATAGGATCCAAACTAAATTCCATGATAGTAATAATAGGACTTAGTGGCCGTATTCCAAAGAAATACAGTACAGTGTAAAGTGCATGTACCCATGCATTTATCAGTCTAGTTACAACTTCAAGCCATCATAATGTACGTTTCACTAAAGCATTGGGTGGACTCAACCACAAGATCGTATCTCAAAATGAAATATAATGTTTGCTGTTAAATTGGATCTCATATTTAAAAGCCGATTGAGTTGTCTTAATAATTCCACATATTATGTTCAATGGGATTCAAGTAAGGACTATGCGCAGGTCAATACATATGATGGAGCTACCTCACCCAAAAAATTACTATCAATTCTTGCAGCAAAACATTTATCTACGAGAACACAAATTCTGTTTATCGTCTGGAAGTTATCCACAGAAGGTAGAAAAATTTCCATGTGTACCTTGTACTATTAAGTGAACCTTTACCTCACACAAGTTCTTGCACCTTATGCAGAGTTTCTGCCACTAGAACAAAAGTTCGAAGCTTTATCTTGCTATTCTAATATAAAATATACCGAGATACGGTTAATACTATATAACAACTGAATAATCAATGCAAATCTTATAATCGCATTCACATTTCAATAATATCTAATGTTTCCAATAAATCAAACAGTTCGTCTTGAGACATCACGCTCTTAGTCAGCTGTAAAATACAGTTGCTTGGTTTAATTGCAAACATACGAGTATTGATATATTGACAAAGAAAAAGTTAAAGAATGCAAACATTGGCAATAAAAAAAGAACTTAATGTCTATTATTAATACCGAGTACCGAACTTGGTAGCGCAGTGGTCCAGGGCGTTAAGTGACGTGCGCAACCGGATTTACTGTCTGCCGACTCCTGGGTTCACATCCCGGCTTTGACCCTAACAAAGTCGAAGGATGACGTTGTGTCCACGTTTTTCAACAGTGTAACCCCCGCTTGTGCAGCTCTAGCTGTGGATTTGGGAGTTGTCTAATTTATGTGGTACAAATATACGATTAAATATTTCTTTTAATATCACCAGAGCAAGGAATGAAGAGGGAATGGTCATGTATTGTATAAGAATATATTAGTAGCCATTTTGTTGTAGGGTGAATCTTGGGTGTACCAAGAAAAATAAGACCTTCATATGTTTAGTATGAATGTCTGAGACATGTGTTGGTTTGGGAAAACTCGGGAAGGCAGGGAGCGCTCTGATTAGGTGAATGAGAGCGGAAGAAGGGAAGTAATAGGGAACCGGATGGGACGGGATAGCATGTCGTTACCATGGAAACAGTCAGCGTAAATGTAGCTGTGCTACAAAGTACATTGTAACTAGTGCACATTATGTATCGTCGTACCCGACGATGGTAAACTGCTAAGTTCAAAACAAAAATTGTCAATAATTGCAGTCACATTTTGATGTATATTTTTAATAGTAACATAATAAGTGCACTGAAAATTATCGATAATTTGAGGGAGATGTGCACGAATATTTGTCTAAAATTATCTTATAATTTTTAATTATATTTTCAGACAATATTATGAGTCACAGTAAAATTGGACACCCTGGATGTCATCTTGACGTTATTTATTCAATTATCAAGAGGTAGTTTTGCTATTCATGAATTAAAGATTTATTAATGACAAATTTTTAGAACAAAAACTATCGCGTAATTCAATTTTAATTGGTCGAAATAAATTCGATCCCAAAATGTGATTGGCCGATTGTCAGATTGACAGGTAAATGATATGTCCACGACAATACCGGATAAATAGCGGTATAACGTTTATTTCTAACCCATTTGCAACATAAAAATCGTCGGCACCTTTGACAGTTATGTTGCAAATAAGAACTAAATTTATTGCTATTGTTATTATATGATGTCAGTGAAAAAAATGTAGATATACATACGTACTGTGCGATTTACTGCTGCTTACTCAATGTATGTCTCGAAAATATGGTACTGGTGACGGAGTGCAATTAGTTTAAATTATTAAATTTAAAATTTTCGCGGGTAAATTATATGAAAATAATCACATTTTATGAATATACCTATGTATATTTTCATTTTAACACTAACGACCACAATCTTTACTATTAGACTATACTTAATTTTTCTTGCAGAGAATAAGTGTACGAGGTTATGGATATATTCAAAATACGCTCATTTGTTTGTCTGCTCTTCGATTAGAAATATATGATTTTAAAGATTGGTTATTTTTATTTATTGTTCTTTTTGCTTGCTAGTTTCATTAGCCTCTACCCAATGGCAGCATAGCAATCAAATGTCAGACGCTTTCAGAATTACAACTGTTCGGTAACACAACTATACTTATTGTATTGCATCAAGATTTGTCAACATATCGAATTGGTTGATTTCTTAACCATCTTGGAAAACAAAATCTTAATAATGCGCACTTCTTTTATTTTTATACATGAAGATAACTGAAAATCAATCGAATAATAATAACCTTCTAAATATTAAACACTTTAAAACAAAAGCAAACATATTTTGCTTGACAACATCCAAACGATCTAGAAGACTACTAACCGATATCAGTGACATTATATAATTATTTTAAATTATTTCTAGATAAATAGTCTATCATTTTAACATTTGTAATTTGTCAGGCTTTAGATATAATTTTCTACTTGATCTGCTTCTTCACAATTTTTCCGAAACAGTGGCGATATAGCGACGTAAATTTACAAGAAACAAAAATTTCGACCGCAAATTTCATCAGTCGTATGTGCAAAACAGTTATTGTTTTCCATGGTAACGTTTATTTATGAACTAATTTGTGAATTACTGAAGACAATTAAAACACTAAGATCATTCGTGAGTATCTCGAACTTTTATTGCCTGTAATTACGATTAATCCTTGTTAATTATTAATATTAATTTAATACCATGAAGCAAATTGTAAATTGATACATTTCCTATTTCATGATTATTTTGACTTACCTCACAATATTCCAATTCTATATCTTCCTGAATATGTTTTCTTCCCTTCTTGTTTTAATTATCGAATTTAAACTAAACACAAGTATAAGATACATTTAAGATCTTTTTTTTTATTTGCAAACGTAAGCTGTCAAATTACGGAAGTACAATGTAGAAGATATTGAATAAATGTCTTGCCAATTGGTAATTTAGATATTGTTACCTCTTCTGTCATAGTTATAGAAGCTTATGCCATTAATCGAAAACGTCGAGCTAATTAAAATGTTCTTTTATAGTTATTATTATTATTATTATTAGATCATAGTTAAATATTTACGGGTTCTATCGATTAACAGTAGCTTAAACCAATTGAATTCCAGTGAGAAATGTCAACTATATCCGGTTATAGCTAGATACAGAATTCTGCATAATCTTGAAAGGTCATTCGTGATTCCACTCATGGTTATAAAACAAGACAATATTTGCAACTTAACTAATATTTCGAATTGTGTGGATTCTTTGAACGGGACAGGTGAAATTATATATTTTGCGTCATACCCTACTTCTTGCTATTTCATCCCAATCAATTATTTGGGTATAAAATTGTTTTAACACAACAACGTCTGCCTACGAAGACTTAACAAGAGTGATTACAAAATGCCAACAAACATAAATCACTTTAAGAAGTATATTATTCAATAACAAACCCAGCAAAGTTCATGTCATAATGTGCATACATATGTCAGATTAAATTGAACTGTCAAAGTGACTGGGTTTTTGTTAATAAAACTGAAAATGTTGACAAAGTAGCAAAAGTTATGCAAATTATCTAATGTAATGAAGTAACTATGAGGTGGAAATCAATACCACCTATGGTTTCGAGAAGCCAGTATAGGAGTTTTAGTGAAAACTATATAAACAATTTAAAATAAGAGAAAAGCACTTTACTGTAGGGCAGGAATGACCTCTATTAATAAATGCGTGAATATTCAATTAGTTTTTTCTGTTATAAATAAACCAGAAATAGATGCCAGCTGACTATTTTTTGAGGACACCAGGTAAAATTATGCACACATAAAACTTCATTAAAGTCGGTTTGCTTGGTCGAATATTAATTAAGCAAACAAAGCTCAAATGAAGAGGTAAACACTTTTGTTTTATAAATACATGTTTGTTTACTACCAATGTAGAAGATGTTGGTGAATCCAAAAACGAGGTACAATCCATTTCTTGGGTTGCGTTTACAGCGCATGTTTGCTAAAAACAAGTATGGTTATGGCTGATAAAAGTACAACGTTAAAAAGTAGTGTTTTTGCACTTTACTACAAATAAATTCACAACTGGGGGTGCTAAAGTGAAATGCATGGAAACGGTAGTAACTCATTTTTGTTGCCTATAGTCATTTCATCGTCATTGTCTTCGTCTTTCATCAATCGTAAACCTATTTAGATGTATGTATCACACTAAATCTAATGATGGTAAGATATTTTAAAACATTCCCAAGCTGTAACATATCTGAACCTGATCCTATTTGAGTTTTGACGTATGTCTGAGAAAAGAGTGATAATCAGAGTACATTGAAGGAGTTTGCGACACCTTGGCATTGACACGTGTTCGTTTTTCAAGGCAAATAACAACGGGACGGATCTTTTTTTGGAACACTTTTTTAACGTCAGCCTATTACGACTACTAAGAACACCAATTATACTTCGAAAGCCAGTCAGAAGATTATTCTCCACAAGTACTGACTTTTGGACATGTGAACGCCTATAATTTGTATGAATAAAAACAACTAGTTTGTCTTCCTTTAATCACATGGAATGCCTGTTTTCGCGTAATATGCGTATTAATTAGTAGGCTTACCAATTTTACGCGAAATAAGAAGGGAAATAACAAGTATTAACCCTTGGTTAATGCTTACACTGGGGCCTGATAAACACGCACGCGCCTATGTAATGATGAGTGACAATCATTGTATTATCTGTTTACTGACCCTGTGACAATGAGGCCAAGCAAAAATCATGTTTATTTGAAGCATTCTCGACTAAATTCTGTATTTCGTTTCTTTTAAATCTGTTGGATGCAAAAATTAGTGATTGTAACAGAATTAATTCTTTCAGATAACAGGTTTTGGCATTCTAAGCCTAAAGAATATTTTATACTGCAATTTGTAGCCAGTGTTGTGTGCTTTGCTCGTTATGGCGCTGTGTTGTTGACATTAAACTGTTGTCTAATCAAGCAGTCATTGCTAGAAGCATAAAAAAACTCGCCTCGATACGCACTATGGAATATTAGGAAGTGGCACATAAACGAGAAACTTGGTACTGCATTAATAACAGTTTTGGGCAGCGGTTACCAATGTAGTTTCCTCAAAATGAAAACAATTATAAATTTTGTTTGCAGTTTCTTTATACTGAGTATTTATAGTCCTCAAAGTCACCAACGCTAAAAAAAGAAAATGGCACCAAATCTAATACTAACGGCAAACTTTGAATTCTTGTCCCAAAAAGCATTGTACATATTAAATTTGAATTAAATGTAATTGATTAAACAAATAAGAACCTGCAGTTTTTGAGTGGGAAAACTTCCATATTTCTGACTAACTGCATCCATACCATAGAACTAATGTATAGAGTAGCATTAAACATTCAATCGAGAAACGGAATGGATCTTCAATATGGCTGATTCCAGTAAATTGCTTAGAACAGGTTGGTCAAAAGAAATACTACCACAAGAATATCATTCTTTCCATCAATCGAAATTACATCATAATAGATCTTCAAGATGGCAGTTATGATTACGATTCTTCGAACCTTGCGATATGCCCCGTTAGTTAAAACTGTGTTTGCCGGAAAAAGTTACTGGTTAACTGTTTTTACTTTCTCATCTATCTATGCTGATAAAGTATTGGCGTCGTGCCGCGTCGTGAGAAAAATCAAATCCCAGATTATGATAAAAATGGACTTTTTGAGACCCAGAAATAGAAAATTTATCCGAATCGGCTTGCCGTCTGTGTGTCTATAAGTCGCTGGTCATTGTTGTGCTATCACTTCTTAAACATGTCTCAACGTAGAAATCTGAAACTTCACATATTTCTCGTAAAATTAATCGTTATTGAGAAAAACGGTCTAAAATTTAGTTTCATTCAATTAAAAAAAGTAGTCTGTTTCGACAGACTTTGCCATCCTATCCAATTTGAAATAAGTGACAAATTGTTTTATTTATTTTATCTCGTTTGTCTCGTTTATTTAGTTTATGTTATTTATCTTATTTTCCTATTTATCTCATTTATCATGTTTATCTCGTTTGTCTCTCATTTATTTTTTTATCTTCCTTTTGTTATTTATATTCTTCATCTTATTCATCTTATTTATTTTGTTTTATCTGCCTCATTTTTCTCCTTTATCTCTTATTTATGTCATTTTTGTTATTTGTCATATTTTCTCATTTGTCTCATTTATATCATTTCTCCCATTTTCTTGTTTATCTCATTTACCTATCTTATTTATTCCATGTATCTTATTTATGCCATTTATCTTATTATCTTTTTGTTATACTTTACTATGTTTATTTTATATAAATAAATAAAATAAATGAAAATAATATTTAAGTTGTAACTGGTTTCAGTTTTGACGCGATCAGATTAAACCCTAAAATTACGTTTTCGGTGCTTTTTAAATATACAATGGTAACTTTTACTGCCAATTGATACCTATTAAGAAAAAAATAATGTTTTTAGTCCATTTTTTCATGTAAATTTAATTAATGTTCAAATTCGTATTGAATTATTACTGCATTACTTTGCTCTACATAATAGCTGTTCATTTAAACTGAAATGTATGAATTTGCCAATTTTACTAGAATATGTGGTGTCCGTTATTTCCCGTTGACGAGACAGTAACTACCTAAAATTAAAAAAAAAATCATCAGATTACGGCACAATCGTTAAATAAAATCCTTCCATACACTCATCCACAAAAATGTGGTCCTGTCATTCTTGATTATAAGAATGCATTACACTGCTAAATTAATATATAATTTAGCTCTCGTTATTAAATATAGAAACATAACCTCTTGAGTTTTGTATGTTTTTATAGTTACCTTTGCATTAAACATTGTTCACATAATCAGATGGCAAAATAGCACCTGCTTTCTTATACTCTATTAAAAAAATTAAAAGGTTAAAATGGCCAAGTGGAAAACTATGGACCTTAAATTATTTTATTCTAAAAGAAAATACTTTATCATAATCATTACCTAATTTGTTTGTGTGCCATCTTGTGCGTAATATGATCAGATCATGAAAAAAGATTGTTGGTCTCCATTGATGAAGGTCACGACAAAATGACGACCTACATGTGAATGGAAAATTTTATAATACAAAAAACGTTTTTTAAATTTTAGCCAGCTATTTTGACGGTCGTTATCTATACATGTAATATCTTCGTTAACCAGGTTTACTATGCAAACTTCCTATTTCCACTTTGGCTTTACTCAGATTACACTGTATTTTGTGTAGTTCCCGCCCGATTTTTCTTATAGTTGTATTTAAAACGGCTACTTACTAGGAATGCTTTTGCATTAATTAGTTTATGCAAGTTGTTGATTGAGTATTATTCACATCAAAAAAATCCAACTTTAAGATAGTAGGTAGGTAGGTACTGGTAGGTAGTTCCATATTACACCACAGGTTATATTGGTTTGGGATGAGCACCTTGTATCCAATGAAAAAATTTCAGGCATTCGATAGCTCTTATTCGATATTTATTTAAATGCTATTATAATAATTGATCTTGTCTGCATAGACATACACTTTAGCCGATTTTTCGTGCTTTAACCACAATCAAACGGTTTAGTTTATAACCATTCAGGGAACAATAAATTTGTATTCAGCCAATCAGCATTAATTTTTAGTAAACTTGTTTCAAGGCGTTCATAGTGCAAAAATACGCCTTTAATCTATAGATGACTGACGGTGCCAACTAAGTTTTTATATAATTATAAATGACAAATTGACAGAAATTGAAGCGAATATTTAAATTTTTTACCAAATGATGATAATAAATTAATAAACCAAGATCTATCCAAGTAGTGTGTAAAATGTCGGGGTTTGACTTATTATTAAAATATGGTTTTATGAATCATTGCAACGTAAATTTCAACGCTTTGTCATAGTCAATTGTCATTTTAATTTTACCTACTGCTTATTTATATCTCGGATCATTTTCTGGCATCGTCAATAAGTTTACTTAGACCAATAATGTTAATATCCTTTAATGACATGTCATTAAAGGATATTAACATTATTGACGATGCCAGAAAATGATCCGAGATATAAATAAGGATGTAGGTCAAGAATTAAATATTCTCAAAATGCAACACCTCATTACAGTTTTAAAATATGTTTATTTAAAATGTAGATACATACTTACCTATTTAAAGCAACGCTCACCGTCCCCAAATACTGTGAAATATGTGAAAATACAGTGATCTGTGAGGTCCCCAACTTCTAAAGTAATTTCCTGAGCACTTTGGAAAATTCCACCAGAATAGAGGGAGAAATAAATGAGAACCCTTCAAAATCCATTATAGAGCTAGAAAAGGCCAAATTGCGTCAGCGCCAGGCGAGTGTAGGTACAGTTTAAATAAAAGTAATGCCACGCTGTGACCTCGAACGGTTATATCCAAAGTGAGCGTTCGAGTTTCGACGGCGCACACTATAATGGTTCTAGGAGAATACGTGCATTAGAACCAATTTCTCTCTTCATGTCGGATATTTTTTCTATCAGTAATCTTTAAATAACCGCTTGTCTCTACCTCTTATGAAATGTTAATCCTTTTATTATTTACTTAAGAGAATTTCTCTTTAAAGAGATACTTTATGAATACTGGTGATAATCATAAAGGTATACACTACATATATGCATATACGAATAACTATAAAATTTTTAACTTGGAAAACTGAGAAAATGGGAAAGGAAACTAGGAAAAACTTGGAGATAAAGTTTTGATAAATTGAAGATAAGTGAGAGACGGCAGTTGGCATTCGGCTGTTGAGGGGATTGGAGGTTACTTCGTGCGCAAGCGCATGTTGTTTCTAGCACCGATAGCGGATTCTCGGAGCCAGTTTCCAGTTTTATTTGGTTCGGCCTTTATTGTACAGAGTGCATCGGCCTGCTTTAAAATTATTATTATTAATACAAAATTGAAGTTGTTTTGATAATTTTATCACGTTATTATCTTCTGTTGTGTGGAATAGTATTTTGTGTAATAATGTAATTTGGTGTTGTGTTTTCTTCATTTGAATAGATTATTTGAAATTTTCCATTCTTCATTATATGAGGTGTGTTCAATATATAAATGGAGATTTTACTAACATTCTTTAAATAAATAAGTAGTAGGTACCTAGTGTCTAGTAAGTAAATAAGGTCAATGACATTGAACTGGATAAAAGATTTTAGACGCTCTTTTAGATGTGTTTTGTTGAGCGTGCAAGTTTAAGCTAATTATGTTATTGCCCATGCCCATGCTATATATTTATTTATTTTTTAGTTTTTTACTGCAACATATTGAAACGGAAAAAGGTTCATAATTTGTAATATCGATGAAATGAATTTGAAAAGTTAAAAGCGAGGTTAAAAGTTTAAAATAGTGATGCAAAATACACATAAAAAGAAATGGACCATTCCATTGGTTTGCTCAGTGGCGTAACCCACTGCGGGAGCTACCGTTTAAAAAGATACATATTGATTTTATATTTTTATGTTAATAGTAATATTGTACGTGAAATTATTTTGTATACTTACAAAATGTGAACTGCACTTTTAAATTAAAAAAAAATATTACTAAATGTTTTACAGATAGGAATGCTATAACCCAATGTGCTCTTCAAAAATGTATAACGTCATCGAGGTACCTACATTGACAATCTTGTAGGTTATCTAGGTATTAGGTTTAGATTTTACATGTTTACTATATAATATCCGTGGTTTTCGGTAGCATCCTATATTCATGAAGTTATATAACGTTTTTTTTATTATCATTAAAGTAGTAAAAATAATGCCAAGAAAATTTGAGGTTACGATATAAAAGTAAAAATTGTATACCTAGTTGTTTTAAAATTGGGCGTCCATATCTATGAAGTTATTAATGGAAGTTGATGACAATAAAAAACAACTACTTTTTATTAATACCCATTAATACTATATTATTTATTTGAGTATGAATTCAGTATTCTGAGTAAAGTTGTCAGTAAAGTATTCACGTACCTTGATGACTTTGAGTATCTAGTACCGGTGACAGTGGCGTGCCCTCCGCCCAGACCGCTCGGATTCAAAACTGGACGGGAAAAGTCAATAAGGTATAGTGAGTGAGCGAACCTGTTTGTCACCTAGTGGGTTCCGTGTATATGCGATGTGAGCACGTTAAAATCTCTACCACGTTACAAAGTGGAAGTTCGGCAAAATTTTTAAATTAGAGATACACAAGCACTGATAAGGTTATCCTGGCTTCGGTGATTGGTCTTGATAGTTGAAATAGACCGACATTAAAGGAAGGTTTTTTTTTTAAAGTTTGGATAACTATAATTAAATATGTACATATTTTTTAGTAGTTTCGACAGTTCTTCCTTCGATTTTTAGTTAGAATTTGGGAAAAACGCTGACAAACACTATGAACAGTCAATAAATAGATAATAGCTGGCTTTTGTTAGCACTCTATAATGAAAGTAAAAGTTACTGGTACAAAGTAGATTTGACCGTTTGCTCATGTGTCATCATTATTTATCATTAGCATTACAAAAGATGTATTTAATGACTTAATGAGTCATAGAATTCATTTATTTTTCCGTAAAAGTCTTGGGATTTACTTAATTCCTTTATATACTAGGAATCTGTTTTCGTGGTTACTAATTTACATTTTTTTTTACGATTTTAGACAAGTTTGTCCAGTGGACTGAACAAAACCAAAATATAGTACAACCTTGCGAACATAAGTAGAGTACACACTATTTTTTTACCGAACACCGGAAAACATGGGTATAGCTCAATTACAGTACCGTACCATAGTGATCATTAGAGTCCGGGTCCGAATATTAGATTCCAGGAACGGATGTACTCGTAACAGGAATTATCCAGTATTTTTATTCAAAATAAAGCGGTATAAATTTTAGTGAATTAATTTAACTTATGATGTTGTCATAAAACGAATCCACTCTTTTTACACGTCAAAAACTAAATAGTGTAGTCTACTACAAAAAACGAATTAAGTAGATGAAAAGAAATAATGTGTGGTATTTAGCACATGTACAATCCATTAGGTGTTTTTAATATAACATTATATCTACGTAAAAGTCGTCGGTTACCTCCCGATCTCTACATTGAGGCACAAAATAATATCAATTTATTTAAGGAGATGTAGAAAATCAAAAGAGAGCATTTTTATCTAGGTCAAGTTAAGAGTGCGTTTTCACCAAGTATCTTAAATCTATAACTCGCTGTTATTTTTTTCTGTTAGTAATATTAAAAAACGAAAACAAATATTTATCCTAAATACCATATAAATCTAATATTAAATTACAGGCAATACTGATGGGTATTTTTTTTATTAATAAGAAAAACGATTATTTGTATTAAATCCATATGTATTTAAGATGAATTATCTGTTTCCATTTTTTATTCTCATCAGTACAAACATTTTAACAGCGATTTAAAGTTCTATATTGGTAATCCTGGTGACGAGGATATGCTAACGCAGCCTTTAACGCTGTTTCATCCCCACCTATTTAAACGTCTGGTCTAAAGTACTATACAAGTCTAATCTAATATTCCAGTAATCTTCTTTTTAAACATTGTGTGCAAAATTGTATTAGTGTAAAGTACAATAACGTTAGTTTAGTACCTGCGGAATCCACATTAAGGAAAACTTTAGTGATGGGCATAATCGGATGATTTCAATAATCGGATTCTACCAATTCTATTATTCTAAGAATCGGATGATAATTCGAATTAATTTTATTTCGGTGTAGCCGACCGTGCTAAAATAACTTCTCGATTCTAGCGACTATAATTATCATACGAATATGAATTATTAAGAATTCAAATTAACTCTAATGCTGCGCTGCGCTATAATATAACTCATGTCGATTCGAGTGATATAAAGAACGAATTCATTATAGGGATATAAAGGCAATAAAGTTACGTTAATACAGGTGAAGTTCGCCTGCGTTAGCATACTAGGTAGGACCTACACTGCACGGCGCAGACGCACGCACCGAGAATCGAGATAAAATCGTTCAAATCGAAATTCGACCGATTCGGCGATTCGATTATTTTGATTCGTTTTCATTCGTTCTGTAATCAGAATTTATTATTCGTATTTCATAATTTATCGCCTGTATTTCCAGTTATTTTCCGATTATTTTTAATTCAAATTACGGAACAAAATAATCGAATGTAAAGGTTATTTCAATAATCGGATACAGGTTATTTTTAATTCGAATTATCCCATCACTAGAAAAATTACATATCGCCGGTGTGCAACGAAATTAAAGCAGATTTTGTTTCTGATTTGCATGTTTATCATTTCTGTGCATGTGTTTACACCGGCATCCAGGATCTGTCCCTGATATTGACATCTAATATTCGGTTCCGGACTCTAGTTATCATTCATAGGGGACATTCATAAGAGCCCCTGCGGCACCAGCAGTCAGGTCGCGACGGCCAACAAGAATTCGGGAGGTGCACACGCGGCCAGCTTACTATAAAAAAGATATATTTTTTCGAACTTAACAAAAAATTCTCCAGAGTTAACACATACATTTACGAACGAATTTTCTCGGGTAGCCATATTAAATTTATTTGCCAATAAGTACAAAACATTTAAGTTTGTTCTGCGAGGTGTCCTGGTAATTAATGTGCCCTTTCTTACTATGAAAAAGTGAGGACGTAGTTGGCCAAAGAAGTATAATGTTTCTTAATGAAAATCGGGTGGCAATACTACTTCAAAATTCCACCCAAAACATATTGGGTGTCGCATTTACAAAAAAGCTCAACTGACGCTACGGTCAAACTCTTAACTTTTGAGTTCAGGCTGATGTAAAATATTAGTGCTATATTTTTTTTCACTAATATGTTTTATTATTTTCAATTAGATATAATTTTATAAGCAGGTTGGAGTACTGAAAGTATTATATTATTATTATTATCAAGGCATGTATTACGTAATGGTCAGTGTTATGTAAGTATCTAGGTGCTTATTTGAGACGAGACATTCATATAAGTATTTTGAAATCAATCGAGAAATATAAATACTATAGCCATAGAATTTTATGTAAAATTAAGAAAAAAGTTAAAATTGTCCACTATTTAAAAGTTGTCGCGATAGGGCTAGTATACTTTTACAGAATTATGAAGTTTAATGCCATTATATATATTTAGTCTCGTATTTAGTAATAATTATATTTTAATACAAAAAAATTCAAGTGAAAATTATAATTGAATAACACTCGATTATTATATTATTATAATCTATATCGCTAACTACTTATAATTAAATTCGTTTTATGATTTTTTACTTTCTTTTCCATTTAAATCTTAGTCAACCTTTTTGTTCCAGGAAATCATAATGGCCACTGTTGAGCAGTGTGAGACGCAGCCCTCTGGACTGGGAACTCTTTCGAAAGTACTTTAGACTTGTTTGATAGTTATAAACCTTTGCAAGAAGAAGAGAAAGATTCGGACGAAGAAAGTTTTCATCTTCCTATGTTAGACTGTGATGATGATCTAGAAAGCAATAGTAAGTTTACGTTCCTAGTAAATATTCAAAATTTAAAAACTTTTTTGTGTTCAGGTAAAGAAGAGGTTACAAGTGAAGTAGATAAGGATACACATGACGAGACAGAAGATGATATTTTAAATAAATTTGCGACTACCGCAACGCCAGATTTAGATCCTAAAATAGAAGACAGTATATTAGAAGATATTGAGGAATTGTGTAAAAAAAAACCTAGCGAAGAAAGTATAAACGTTAATAATTCAGAGAAAGAATCTAGTCAGAAGGAATGCGTTGATGATGATAAGGAAATTGAAACACCTAAAGGAGTTACCTGTACTGAAGAAGTAGAAAAAGAAAAGTCTGTAATTAGTGATAAAAATTCAGATTCAACTGCCACTGAAGAATCGTTAGGAGAAATAAAAGATACAACAGAAGAAAACGTAGCTGATGAAAAAGAAAAAGATACTGACGAACAACAAGAAAATGAAAAAGTTGTTGAAGATTTGAAAATAATTGAACAAGATGATATGGACGATGATTCAAAACAAGTTAATAGCGATCTCGATAAAGATAATACTGATAACACAGAAACTAAAAAATGTTCTGAAAATTGTACAAATATAGTTGATGAAAGTATTGAAAATAACATAGAAGTCGAATTGCCAGTAGAAAATAACTTAGATTCTAAAAATAAAAATGAAGAAATTGGTGTGAATTCAGAAACCGATAGTATGATTGAAGAGGCAAATTCAAAAATAATTGAGGTTACTAATGATGACAAAATCCTCAATACTGAAGCAAAGGATACTAATGCTGAGCAGGAAAGTATGCCTATTACAGAAATTGTTGAGGCTGTTGAGGAAAATCAAGAAACTGTGGATGTAAATACAATGGAAGAAATGGATGTTGATTCCGTGGAACCAGAAACAAGACATTCTGAAATTAATATATCTTTGGAAAAACAGGAAAATGCCACTACGGAATTTGAAAATACTGATAAAAACAATGACCAAACAACTGTTCTTCCAGAAACAAAAGATAAGCCTGAAGCTATGGACATAGAAGTTCCACCTAGTAATAAAGACAAGGATCAGAAGGAGGACAGCATAACAGCTAGCAAAAACATCGAAACTGCAGATAACAAAGATAAGGAAAGTGATAAGGAAAGTATTACTGATGAAGTATTCATAGCAGAAAAAACAAGCAAAGATTCCACTCCATGTGAAACGATTGATGAAAACAAATTACTAGAAGAATGCAATAGCAGTAGTAGTAATGAGTCAAATAAAAAAGAACCTGACGCAACAAATCCACTAGAATCAACTACATTAGATCAATCAGTTACAGAAAAAGATGCTCCAGTGGCAGATGAATCAAAAGCTGACAAAATAGAACCAGAAAAATGTGAAAACTCAAATGATTCCAGCAAAAGTCAAAACCTGGAATGCGATGATTTACTGGATATTTCCATTATTCGAGATGCAGATGAAGATAATGCCTCAGCTATTGCAGAAAATGCTAACGATGCTCGTTCTAGTGAAAAATCAGACAATGATGATCAAGACGAGGGGAGTGAAAAGGCTGAAAATGACCTTGATGAGAGTGAGATGGACCAGGAAGAAAGTTTGCTCACCACTGATAAAGATGACAATATGGACTTTGAGGATGGAAATAGCAGTAATTTGTGTGAACAAGATAATACTATAAGCGGTAATACAAGTGATAGTGAAAATAAAGACGATGTTGATATGCGAGACTCTGAAAATGAATCTAAAGATAGTAGTAGTGTGTTAAAGGAAAAAACTAATAAAAGTGATAAAAATAAATTAGATAGTGAGAAAAGACAGACTGACAAACCAAAAGATGTTAATAGCCAAACACCAGTTGTCGAAAATCAAGGTAAGCATATTAAATTTTATAACACTGATGTAGTTTTCCATAAAACACCAAAACACTATGTTTTTTTGTAATAGCTTAACCAATCAAAGGCACCGTTGATCTGTTATTGAATGTTTATAATGATTTATGATTTTTCTTGACCAATGTGAAAGGGGTTATTTTCAGTAGGTTGAAATTTGATTATAATTATCTTAATATTTGCGAATATGTAGGTAGATAATATGAGTAAAATCTTTAAAAAAAGTGTAAACAAAATTTCCATTTTGATAAAATGCATATCGAAATCTGAGAAACGAAATTTGGAAACATACTTATTCGTCGTTTCTCAGCCGATTTCTCATAACCATGCCATATAGTCAACCATAAAGAAACTAAATGGTAATTATTGATTTCCATTGATTGCTCAGTGTTATAAACTAATTGAGGAAAGTATTCTGAAAAAAGGGCCAATATTACTGTCAAGAACAAATTTTGTTTAAATATGGGTAATAAGTGGATTTATAATCAAATGTTTCATAATATTAATAAAAATAGTATGTACATTTCCAACAAAAGAATAAAATCCAATTGGCATAAAACACTTGAAATTCTACCTTTTCATATTTAAAATTGTAAAGAAACTGAAGAAAACTTCAATAAAGCACTTCAGTTCATTTAAAATGTGGCACCTATATGAAGACACTGGCAGAAGTTAAAGCATTAGACATGCAGAATCTATGTTTTTTACAGGAAGTTTTTTAAGTTATGCAAATATTTTTGGAATTTAGTCTGATTTTTATCTTCACTTTTTGTCAAAATTATCTGTATTATCAAAAAATACAAGTGAATTTAAATATTATGTTAAAATGAGGAACAGTATTTTATAAAAAATAAGATCTAGTTGGCCATATAAGTACCAAAATCTTTTGTTCACTTCTGACAGTTCAAATGAAGAAAATTTACCAACCTATTAAAAATAATGATTTGGAATGGGACAGTCGTTTGACAAAGTTTTGGATAATGTAAATGGTAAAGTAATAATTACACATAATTCATATTTATAATTTCTAGAAATTGCTTTACCTACCTAACATTGTAGAACATTTTTTATCTTCTTAAAATATGTGTGTTCATGTCATAATTATACCTACTTTTATAAGCCCTTGTACGATTATATTTTTATTGTAAATAGCTAATAATTAGTGTAGGTAAAAATAACTTATTTTATTCAAAGAATCATGCAGGTAGTCTCGTCATACTTGTACTTAAGAAAATAAATATAAAATATTATGTATAAATTCATCCATTCTGGAATTTATACTGAACTAACTGGGTATACTCTAATATATTACCCAAAACACGAATTAAATAATTTAACATGAATATATTTTACGTACATACACTTTTAGGTTGTAGTTTGCCTTTTAATTTAATTTATTTTTATAATTCTAATTAAACAGATATTCACAAAATTTTATTCGTTTTAGTGAACTTAAGTAGAACTCTCCTTAATACTGTTTAATAAACACAATTTATTTTTAATATTTTTAATCAAATATGATGGTAACCTAAAATAACTAATAAATTTAAATTTGTCAACCACGCATGCTCCTACCGGTGACTGGCATGACGGTTGTAATTTTTGATAGGTGCGTTCTTTCTAACTGAGATCTGAGTTAATCTAAGTAGTTTTGCGGTTACGGAGGCTGCATTAAATGAAAATATTTTATTTATGCAGTGTAACCGTAAAATAACTTAGATTAGCTGAGTTCTCAGAAAGAACGCACCTGATTTTTACATCTACAATTTGACAGTTGCCTAAAAACAAAAAACCCTGTCATCCCTGCTGTTCAGTATTCAATTTAAAACGCTCAACATTGAACGGTTAAATTGTTTTGTATTTTCAAAATTATGGCGTTAGATTCACGTGATTTGTGGTTTTGATTTACCAAAAATAGTGTTTTGTTTTCTAAAATAAGAATTACAAATTATGAGACAAAACGTTCGAGAGACAAAGTTCATAAGTAGGTACCTAGGCAAGTTATTTGAAATCTGTATTTTAGAAATTTAACAATCGCATCGCATAGACT
This sequence comes from Rhamnusium bicolor, assembly GCA_029963845.1. Classification (NCBI taxonomy): domain Eukaryota; kingdom Metazoa; phylum Arthropoda; class Insecta; order Coleoptera; family Cerambycidae; genus Rhamnusium; species Rhamnusium bicolor. The sequence continues at coordinate 132,373 of JANEYF010003863.1, forward strand.
CTTAGATAGTAATAATTTTGTTAAATAAAAGGCGGATGTAAAATAATTTTTTAGGTGTATATAATTTTAACAAATCTTACAACAAAAAAGTTGCTTTTATAATAGTTTATATTTTCCTTTTAAGGATTATTTTATTCAGACATCAGTTTCATTGTAGAAGATACCTAGTGTTGTGAAAGATAATGAATCATATAATAAAATTAAAACCAAAATATCTGTGTGGAACCAATGTTTGCAATTCTAGACGAATGTATAATACTCGTCAACTTAAAGTCACCACCTTCATCTCTGCTCTCTTTCTGGCACGCTTCACTACAAAATAGTGCTAGAAAAGGAGCATATGAGAAGGTGGTGATTTTAAGCTGATGAGTATGGTATCTCAAAAGAAGAAATTGCTGCAATTTTGTAAAACTACACATACAATATGTAGAAGAATAATAGAGAGGGTAATAAGGAGAATGTCATTAAAACAATGTGAAATATATCTGTCAATTTAATTCAAGAAAATTACCTTGAATAAAGAATAGAAATAAATCCGTCTTTTCAAGGCTGCATTGAATGCTCCATGGAATATTAGGAACCCAAAAAGAAAATTGCTTTAAGATTTTTCTGAGCATGTTCAGCAGCCCTTAAAAATGAGTATGAAGTGATAATTGATGTACAAGGTGAAGTAACCTCACATAACTTGCAGAAAAAATTATTCTACTTGTACCTGTGGAATTGGCATGCAGAAGTAATGAAGGAGCTTCATGTTTAATGCATTACATCCAGGAAGAACTGAACACTCATGAAATTCCAAGTGGTTGGATTGAATAGGTACAGTACCTTATAACATGTGATTATGTTTAACAGTGTTGGAATAAACCTAATAGCACTGGTTGGTACAAAAATATATCACTGGGTAGGAACAAAATTAAGTGGAGTAATAAATTGTAAGAAAAGGCCGAGTTAAATGTTGAAAATAAGAAAATTATTATTTTACTCCAAATAAATCCATTGCTATCGCATATTTGGTAAAAATATGCATCGGAAAGCAGTATCTATCAAAATTGCTGGTTACGAAGGTATTAATTCAATAAAACATTCCCTGCTGGTAAATGAAAAGCACCACCAATCTACTATGACCCAAACCAGAAGCACTCGAGTACATGTAATGAGAAACAGCAAAAATCAAGGAAGTAATAATATTGTGCACGTAAATTAATTTAATATATTTTTGTTGTGTATTCAGTAAGATGCTCTTGTGAAATACCATTCAAGTTTTGAAATGTTCTGATTACATTTCGGAAGCTCCATTCACACTTTGAAACTAATACTCTTTATTAAGTATGCAAGAAACTATCCAATAACTTTAGAGCTCGTATGTTAGTATTACAGATTGTTAATCTGTTTATTGTGAGATTTATTAATAAAATTATGAATATCTAAAAGTCTTAAACCGAGTCTTAAACATTTTTAAGCAGGCAAACCAATACCTTAGTTGTATTGTGACTTTGTGACTGGTCCAGTTTTAAAGAAATGTATTTTTATAACGAATTCAAATCTTATTTATGGATGATTGTGTAGTCAAACTACTTACATCTCGTACTTTGATCTCAGGATTCTAACAATTATTTGGTTAATTTTTAAGTTTGAACTTTAACTACTATTATCACCCAAGATTTACTTATACCCACTAATTTCGCCTAGTGAACCAATCGATATAAAAAAATAATTTAAATCTCTTAAGATTTCAATAAAACAACTGCCTAGTTAAATAAAATTTGTTTGGAAAAAAATGGTAATCAGGAGGGTAATTATTTAAAATTTTAAATTGTGACGATGACCAAAGCCAACTAGATATCTATAAGTATTAAGATACCTGTTTCAAAACAAATGAAAATGACCCAATAAAACAGTGTTATGTTTTAACTTAGAATTATTCATAAATCATAACCTCTATCTTCATACCATAAATTACTACTTTCATAATGGCATCAAATATAATACACATTTTTAGGATATTCTCCGATTGTATTTATTTAACGAGTGAAATACATATAAAATTGGTTCAACATTTTTGCCTTAATGTACTAATGTTATTGCAACATTTATACCATATTATTGTCTTATTGAAACGTTTGTACCATAAATTGCCAAAGAATTTTTTTCCCTCATTTTAAAAGCATATTGTCTAATAATACTGTGGCTCTTTTTAAAAAATTTCATAATAAAGAGGAAGAAAAATTGAAAAAGTGCATTGTCATAATTTTTACAAATCCATCATTTCAATTTTTTTTTATTGATTTTGTATTTAAAACAACAAAGTATGTATTTCAGACGATTATTATTCCCAAATTATGTATTTTAATGCTAAATTAGAAACTTAATAAAATTATAGTAAAAATAAAGAATGATTTGGATTTGGCAATCTGCATCTGACAAAATTCGTATCATTCAAAATATTTTATATTACAGATTCTGTGAAGGAAAATGCAGTGAAAGTAAGTGGTAAAAGGTCATTGAGTGACTCGGAAAAGGATACAATAACAAAGAAAAAAATCAAATTATCAGAATGTGCAAGTACTGAAGAAAAAGAAGAAATCTCCTGCTAAAAATAATAAAGTGAAAAACCCTTATTACTTTTGAAAAGTATATGCAAAATAAAAAATTAAATAACAAACTCAGTAGGTCAGATCTTGAACAGTTCTGTTTACAGAAAATATGTGAAGCAATTGTGCATAAAACTGATGTGGGCGAATTACATCAAACTATTAAAAAAACAAGAACTAATTATAGAGAATTTACGTAAAGACTTACAGCAACTGACAAAGCAGACCAGAGACTTGGATATTGTTAATAAAAAGCTTATGAATGAATTAAGGGCACAAAATGGCAGCAAGAAACCCCTTGTCCCTCTGAAAATTACAAGATCAGTAGGTTTACAAGTTAAATTAAATTTGAGCCCTGAAAATACCATTAGGAGAAAAATGCCCGTTTCTACAACCACGAGACCAACTAACACTCCTAATACTCCTAATACTCCTGTTCGTCCTAGAACTATAACTCCAGCCAACACAGGTGTAGTTAGACAGGTAGGTAATTGGTAATGTAGTAATTGTCAGCAGAGCTAACAGTTTTAGATGATAAATAAATTACACAAGAATATTATTAGTTTGTAAATAATAGAGAAAATATAGGTGAAAATAATAAATATCGCATTTTGACATTTAAGCAATGCTGATTTGTTTTTCATACATGTAGTTATCTTGTAAGGTATAATACATTTTATTTTGTATACTAATATTTGAAATTTTGGCAACAAATATATTTTAAATTTTGTTAATTTGTTAATCATCAGAACTTGAAGCACAAGTAGAAAGAACAATGGTGAAAAAATTAAAAAAAATTTTGCAGGTTGCCGCATCTCCTCGCAAAACACCAACTACAACACCAACTTCAACACCTTTATTGTCACAGGCTTTGCAAAATCGCCAGGCATCCTCTCCCGCCAATAATACTGTGAAACGAACTCCAATTAGACCCAAACCTGCAGAACCGCAAAAGCCTGCTAATCAAAGTGTCATCGATTTAACTGATGAAGATGATAAGGCTGCAAAAAAAGTTGTAGGAACTCCAGTGAAAATTCTTAATAAAACGGCGATACCCTTGTCGCAAGCAAAGACGTTAAATATAGTTCCAGCCAAAACTGTTCCTAATAAAACCATTAATTCTAATCAGAGCAAAACTGTAGCGGTAGGTCAGGTAAAGACCACAACGGTTGGAGCAAAAGTTGGAACGTCTACTAGAACTGTTACTACTCTACCTCAGGGAGTCAGGTTAACACCAACACAAGTCAAAAATGGGAGTATTACGTTACCTGCTAGTGTAGTCACCTCAAACTCTGGTACGACACAATTGATGTATGTTGTTCAACCAACGTCTTCGTTGGGGCAGGTTGTCACAACAACTGCTGGTGGTGCTCAGAAAGCTGTCCTCCTTAACTTCCAACCGACTAATGGAGTGTTAAGTAAGTTTTTGCATATTTAATGATTAATATATATATTTTTTTCTAATGATAATAGGTTTGTTCTAGTAGAAAGTCACGAACAGTTTGATGAACTTTTTGAATGTGCTTATCTACTGCTGGAACGAAATTTTTGCTTCTCTTCTGCGTCTTTCGTACTTTTGCAGTTCGCTGCATGATATTTGATTGAAACGTATAAATAACATAACCTATAGCCATTTTTGCAATCATTTTGGATCATTTGTATTGTAAATTTTCCAAAACAATAGTTTTAAAAGATGGAGTGAATTATTTCTATCTATGCGTTAAAAAAATGCTACCACGGAATGTTAGGTTTATTCACAAATGCGTTTATAATTCAAATAGTTTTTATTTTATTTTATATTTGAACTACGCAACACATGACCAGGCTAAAATCAACGAAGAATCTGAGAATTCTTCAAACCATTTGAAATCGGTTAGAAGTTTATCAGGAGACTTGCTGGAACATTGAATTAGTAGACAGAATCTCCGATTATTGTCTGCTGGAACACCAATTTGTTTTGCGCATGTCGAGGACAGTTGGAAATCATTTCTGACTGCTGTCGGAACAAACCTAATAATATCTGATATATAAATAATAGTTTTAATAGTTTCAATCAATATAATAATATACAGTCGAACTTCTACAACTTGACCTCCTAAATACCCCCGAGACTGGGTGTCCCAGCTAAGATGTCATTTGTGATTCTTTCGCTAATTTTCAAGATATTCGTTGTTCAAAAACTAGTGTGATGTAGTTTTTTCCAAGGAATCCGATGCTGTCAAGAAATAAACAATTGAACATCAAGCAAAGGAGGTATGGCCGAAAAACCGATTTTTTCATAAAAATCAAAATGGCGGATTATTAAATTTTCTGTTATAGGGTATTAATGGAACAAATTCCATATGGTCAGTTTTTTATATCACTTCTGATTTGGCCGGAAATGAATTTTTCTTCTAAAAAATTTTGAATCTCCCAATATATTTTGGTTGCATTCAATTATCTATCAAAAATGCATTACGAACTCTTGTGATATCTCTAACCATTTTTGAAATTAATAGCACTTTGACCGAAAAAAGATTTCGGAACCATACAACAATAATACATGCAATTTTACGTATAGTTTTGCAATTATTGCCTTATAATTAGTTTGACATTACCTACTGCAATTTGGCTCTAATAATGATATTATTTCTTATTTCTAACTAGTGATGCAAATTTACCGGCTAATTTTATGTTTAGCATTTTAACCCAAATTTTATCCGGCTTAATAAATGCAATGTATTACTTTTATATATACATGTTTGATATCAAATTAAAAGTCAGGCCAAGTCCAATATAGTGAATATATATTAAAGTTCAATTTTCTACTGCCATTTTTGCCGATTTTTACCAGCTAGAAATCGGTTAAAAATGCTAAAAATGAAAATTAGCCAGTAAATTTAGATCACTGTTTCCAACACAAGTCACATAGCTAATTGCGATGTCATTTAAATTGGCGGGCTATTGGTAGGTATGAGAATAATGTGAAAGAGCTATTAATATTTCGAAAATGGTTAGAGATATCACAAAAGTGATATCTCTAACCTAAGTGCATTTTTGATAGATAATTGAATGTTCTGTTGAATGCAACCAAAATATATTGGAAGATTCAAAATTTTTGGAAGAAATATTCATTTCCAGACAAACTGGAAGTGATGTAAAAAAACTGAATGTATGAAATTTGTTCCAGTGTTACTCTATGACAAAAAAAAATTATAATCCGCTATTTTGATTTGTTTTTCGGCCATAACTTTTTTGTTTGATGTTCAATTATTTCTTGGCAGCATGGTATTCTTTGGAAAAAATTACGGCATAGTAGTTTTTGAACTACGAATTTGTCTTGATAATTACTGAGAAAATCGCGAGTGACATCTTAGCTGAGACACCCTGTATGTATCAAGGGCACAGAAGCAAATTCGAGTTACAGAGAATTTCGAGATATAGAAGTTTGGATTATAGAAATATAACTGTGTTATATAAGACGCATTGTATCAGTTACTTTTGAATATGTAGTAATAGGCTCATAATGCATGCACTTTGACTTCCCACTTTATGCCTCTCGCTAGGCTATCAGACAAGCGACTAAGGTGAACCGAGTCCCTCCACTGAATGTTGATGGTGTTTGTGCTCTGTCACTCCTTGGGTCATATTTAAAAGTAGCTGATACAACGTGTACATATAAAAAAAATATATATTTATTGTCTTAAAGATTTTGGAGCACCTTTTTAAAATTTAATTTATGTATTTGGCATGGAATGTCGAAGGTTTTTAAAATCATATGATAAAGAATTAGATATTGTCAGGTAGGCCATAAGATGTCTTTTAAAGACAAGACAATAAGTATTTGGGATGCAATTTGACATTTATTAGTTATTATTTAAATTCTGTTACTTTTAAAAAGATGCTACAAAATCAATAAATATGTAATTTCTTAACAATGCTTCTAGAAATATCAAAACAAACTTTATCATAGTAAATGCATTAAAATAATGTTTAAAAATAATAGTGTGAGTGAAGAAATTAACAAGAGACGCAACCTATCGTGGGGCGAGATTTTACTAGGTATTGTATTTCCAGAGGGTGTTGTTAGTGTAATGGGAACAGTACCATGCTTGCTTTGAATGGGAAGATGCCGATACCGATTTTAAATGTCAAAAAACCGAAGAATACTGAATTTTAACCTTTAACAAAATATCGAGAAAAAAAAGGTTGCTGTTTAAAAAAAATCGATAGCCTCGCTTTCGGTTAAACCGTACGTTAAAAAAATGTCAAAATATATGTAAAAGTTTGTGTTTAATACTATATGCATACACTCAAAATTTCAAATCGATACCTTTAAAAATAAATAAAAAAATAGGTTTGTACCATTCCTGGGTCGCCCAGTATGCAGTATTTTTTTTTGTTATTGATATTTTGCAATAGACTCTTTTAGTGTGACGTCACATACTTATACAACCTACTTATTACTGTCATGATACTGGGAGAAAAAATAAAATGCTATGCTGTGTAACTTGAAAATGTCACCTTTATAGACATATGCATTAAGGGTCAAGTTCCAGTGTGATGTATAGGCAACTGGTGTGTCATGACAGTAGTACGTAGCTTGCATAATTATATGACGTCACTGCTAATAGAGTCCATTAATATTGTGGTGATTGAACAGTAATATGGTGGTGATTTAATAAGCTAAGAAAATTATTCTATTAAAAATAGTGTTGGCAGTCACTCAGTACTGTCACCATGGTCGGTCAAGTTACGTTTAAGTTGACTGGTCAAATAGCAATGTGTCCATGATGGTCAGGGACACGGTCAACTTGCCCAAATTTTTAAATGTATTGTCATTTCCCTTGAAATTTTAATATAATATAAATTAAATTAATATAAATGTCAAACCCCTGTTTTTGGACAATGGAATTGAAATAAATCCTCAGTAATAAGAGAGACCTGTAGACTTTTTCATTTCCTTTTTTGTTTAAAAAATGCCAAAAGTTTGCAAAAAAACCCTCATTTGGGATTGTTTTGAAAAAACCAATTAGGGGTAAAAAATATGTACAATGCCGGGTATGTGGAATGAGGTATCAAAGCCATGCAACCGGTGGCTGGTGAAATTTAGGTTATGTTATATCTTAGTATTGGAGCGATATTTTGTCATAAAAAATTATCTTGATATATTTTTCTTCTGTTTCTGAAAAAAATGTTTTGCAAATATTTTACAAATTGTTTAAAAAATAACCTAGTGAGGCACACAATTTTTTTCACCTTTTTTCGCAAATTTCAATCAGCAATTTTTTTTTCTGCAAAACCTCATTTAGTTTTGATAGTTGTTATGTTTTAAAATAATGCTTGGGTCCCATGCTTCAATACTAAGAGACAAGATAAATTTCACCAGCCACCACTGCATGCTACTTGCCTGACAAAACGCATAGTAAAAAAGGGCTAAAAATGTCCGAAAAATGTGAAGCAATTATTCATTCTCAAAGAGAACGCAACTCCAAAAAGTGTTGTTGGATAAATTCGTAACAAAACCAACGCGCAACGTGAACATCCGTAATGAAGAAATATTTTAGGTGAGCTCAGTTTAGGCGATGGGTGTGAAAAAATAAAATGCAAAAAAATCCGAATTATGATACAGCCAATGCCACTTTTATTTTTCATTTTTAAAAATGACCGGTCTCATGATATCTTGACCGATCGAAACATCGTGACCGGTGAATTATCCATCAGTAATTAAAAATTATTTGTTCCACAAAGTTTGTTTTATTTTTATGTCTGGTTCTATCTTTGACATGAATAAATTTAAATGCCGTAAAAGTAAAAACAAGATACAACTAAATAAAAAAAAAAATTATTTGTGATTCTGTGAAAAAAACATTCTGTAAATGTGGCTAATCAATTATTTCTATTAAATGCCAGCTTCCAAAAATTTAAAATATCTTTTTTTTCTTTACAGCATCGGCATTAAATGGATCTGCTGTATCCGTTATACCAACAAAAACTACAAATACTGTGCAACTAAAGACTGTGGCCGCTCCTAGGAAACATCCCGCTCCCTTTACCTACACCTCCTACCGTAGCTGCAAACGCATCGCTGAAGCCGTTATTGCCAAAACCTCATTTGAGTATTCGAAAAACTGACACTGGCATAATTCTCCAATGGAGAATGCCCTATAACCTGGAAATATACGAAGGTATTGCCAGTTATCAGCTCTTCGCATACCAAGAGACGAATGCAGCCCCTAGTACAGATATGTGGAGAAAGGTGGGGGATGTTAAAGCACTAGCGTTGCCCATGGCTTGTACACTTACTCAATTTGCTGATAAAAATAAGTATTATTTCGCCGTAAGATCCGTGGATGTTCACAAGAGGATAGGAGCGTTTAGTGATCCAGAGGAAATCTCTTTGTAAATACCTAAATTTATATGTATATTTAAATGTTAATTTAATGAAACTTTAGTTTTAAGAATAACCTTTTTTTATTTATGTTGACGATAAGTTAGACATATAAAATAATATCCGTTTTAAAACTAATTGTCTATTTTACCCATTCGATAATCCCAGTGGTAGCATTCCTTCAAGAAAGATGAGGTGAGTACTGTTTTTAAAATAAGGCAAGTATCTCAAAATTTATTTAAATTAATTCGTGATGAATTATGGATATTACAAATTTTATTTATATTATATTATTATATTATAGCATAATATAAGTGGCTCAGTTACATACATTAGGCTTAAGACCAAGGGGTCCCGGGTTTGAGTCCTGGCTAGGGCATGGATCTATAGTGGCATTTTTAAAATACCGTGACAGTAGCATAGTTGACCAGAGCGTTGTTGTGTGGCAGAATACAGCTAATCACTGTCTGTCTCTCCTAAGTTTGAGTCTCAGCTGTAGCATCTAGTTGGAGGGAATGGTTATTGTGTGCGTGCTGTCCTGGTTGGTGGTAGAATAACATTGTGTTAAACTCCTCTAGGATGTTAATATAAATAAGACGTTAAAAAATAGTTCACAATTAGGTGTTTTCCTATGTATCAGGAATTGGAAGTCATGCTTGAACTTCATATTAGTGGTAAACAACCCAACAAAAGAATGTTTTTCTTGCCAAAGGTATCGATGATTTTAGTATATTTTGGGATGGTAATTTCAAAAATAATATTAAGTTTTCCAATTTGATTCTAGTTTTTGAGATAATGTATACCCATATTTTGATTTTACCGCAGTATGACCTGTATCTGATCAACGCTAGCACAACACCCGACCGTTATAATTTTTGTATGATGCTGAAAGGACACTTGCAAGCTTGTTACTACATGTTACAACATGCCAGCGCATGAGATATAATGTTCGCTTGTTTAATTGTTAAGTGCAAGCTGTGGAGGGAGACGTGTGTATAAGTATTTACTTATGTGTGTAGTGGTAAGTATTTACTTACGTGGGCTCCCCCCATGTTTTGGAGGAAAGGTATCAAGGCAGATGGGATATACATATGATGGCAGACTACTGTTGGAGCCTCGAACGAGATTGTTCTAAAGACCCCCGTAAAAGAAAATCATACAAACGACGTTTTACCGAACACTAATATTAATTAATTTATCGGTTTATTTTGTTTTTATTTTATTTGTTGGAGTAAAAACTTTGTGATTTTAATTTTTTTTAAATTTGTATAATTTGAGAACTTTTGAATATATGACCTGATTTGCAAATTTACTACGCTTTACCATTTCTTTTTGTACATTTTCTGATTTTCTATGGGGAATGTATTATCTCAAAAACTAGAGCCAATATAGCAAAATTGAAGTAAATGCGAAATCAGCAAAAATAAAATCGGTATTGACCTGTGCAATTTGCCCAATTTATCTGGTTGGTATTCCCGTCCATGTGTATTTTCCAAATATATTTTTCTTCTAATGCTGCAGCTAAATCTTCAAGATAAACTCGAAATTAAGTCACCAAGGAATTGTGCTATGTACCCTTATTCCTAGTTCGCAATTTATAAAATATGGAAATATAATAAAAATTGGTGGTATAGAGTGGTACATACTCTGATCTTTTGTACACAAGCTAATATTAAGATTGTGATTTATCCTTATGAAGATTTTGTGAGATTTCTCAAAAACTACCTAAACGAAATTTAATAACGAATGCATCCACATTTGAAGAAAAGTTATGAGTGAGCTCGAGTGAGTATTAAAATTTCACAATCAAATTATCCCCCAAATGTAGGCAATGTGTCTTACAGGCTTGCTTTCACGCGAGTCTAATTTTAGTACCCACAATAAATCAAAAATTATCTGTACATTCTGGCTACACTACTCTGGCAAATTCTTGTTTTAACTACAGGATATGAAAAAGTTGTTTTAATTCTTCGAATTCAACAGAGTGCCAAAACTAGAGAAAATCAAGAAAAAAAATTTGCTACTTAATATAATTATTCATAGGAATACATTTAAAAATTTTAGGGCTTTCTGGGTGCAGAGAAGTATTAACCAGTGGTTACAACCTCTCGATTATCATTGGTTGAAATTAATTTTGATTTTGAACTTGACCAATGATAATCCAGAAGTTATAACTACTGGTTAAAACTTTCTGCACCAGAAAAGCCCTTTTGTAGGTGATCATGTTTTATAAACTTATAACTGATATATTACAAATGAATTATTTCACTAAAAATTATAGTTTTAAAACAAATGAGTTGTTGCATTTCGATCCCATATAGCACCAGACGGTCTATGGATGTTTGTTTTAGGTTTATCTTATATCCGAATGTCCATAAACATAGAGATCTAGTGTCCAACTTTAGCATACCAATTGCATGTCCATCAATGGTAGTATCATTGTTAATTTAAAACAAATAGACAAATAAATTGTATATAGAGAAACATGAATTACAATTACTGTAAGCAAATGTGCAAAAAGTATTATTACTATTACATTCCCATCTATCGTACAGGTTGGGTCAGATTTAATGGGAAAACTTAAAGAATCCATAGAATACGCCAAAATAATATGGATTTGTCGTACAAACCTATAGCTAAAAAGGCTTTAATTTACTTTTAGTTTTTGCCATATTTCTTCGGATATAATTGAGATATTGTTATGAAACTCGGAACGTGAACGTTGCGTATATCAGTACATTTTTTTTTAAGTTAACGGCCTATCCGCTACAAGGGTCAATCACCGACGCCACGAGACGAGCTACACCCAACCTGGAAATTTTGCCGAACCTCTTCTCTGTCGAAGAGTAGAGATTTTTTACTTGCCTAACATTTAATAGACAAGGGACCATCTGCTTTATATCCCTTCCAAAGGATGGTGTATAACCTACACAACCCTCACCTAAGTTTGCATAGCTTCTGCGTATATGCTGATATACAAACCGCTAGAAGACGGGACGAGGTCGCCGAGTTTCACTTAGTTACCATCAAATTATTGACTGACTACTGTTGCTTAACTTTCGTATGGAATACGAATACTGTTAAGGCAGATCTATGCTCGTCCCTTCTAAAAAACTATAGGGGATCGTATTTTTTCGTCTTGAATTGTACTTTCATAAAAAAAAATCTTAATTGTTTTCTGTATTTTTTCTCAGTTTGAGACAAAAAACAATTTTTTAAAAGGCGAGGTTTTGTTTATTTTTTTTTTTTAAATTCACAAAAATAATGTTATCTATTTACCTAGCAAATTTTAAGCCTATTCTCATCTTGGTACGACTTTACAAACTTTTTTTTATGAATTTTAAAACAAAATTATTTTTCTTTTCATAAATTTACTGTTTGTGGTATCTAAATTTATTTTAAAACATCATTTTGAGATTAAGAAGCAAAATCTGCTGACCTCAATTTTTTTTTATCCTATATTCAAACCTATAAATCAATCCATTATTCATTCATTTTAACTGATTTTTCTTTAATTAAATATGATCTATTGAGCAACTGTCATGCTTAACAGTCAAACTACTTTTTTCTTTATTCTTAATTTTGAGTTACTGACAGGCCCTGTCTTTCTGTCCCAACCCTTTATCTGAAAAAAAAAAAGAAAAAAATGAATAGATAAATGAGACAGATTTATTTATTTCCAATATACATAACTGTATACAATCTTTCATAAGAGATAAAAATCTAAAAATTTGCCTGGATACTACTTTCAAGTGCCCCTTGAAACCACTAAAAGACAAAAAAAATTTCAGCGAAATTAAAAACGGTTGAGATCGCAGTGTAAAGTTATGACATTTTGAAATTTACACGATGAAGAACTTAAATTTCAAAATGTCATAACTACAAAAAAATCAAAATTTTCGAAAACAAAGAAAAACGAGGTGATAAATTTTCCTTCTGATGAAAAAAAAATAGTTTGCAAAGATTTTACTACTGGTCTAGAAGGAATCTGGGGAGGCTGGGCATTTTTATAATTTTTTTTCTCATTTTTTTTCCTGCAAAACTTCCTCAATCAGTACAGAGATATTGTATAACCTAAATCCACCAGCCGCCACTGAAGTTTAGGTATTCATTTGTAATGGTAAATTTTAAAATATTTAATAAGATTGTTGTTTCAAGAAATTTATAGTCTTTACAGTCCAATATATGCGTCAGTGATATTAATGTAATCAGACGTCATACAAAATGTAAAATTAAAAGTAAAATGTTGTGAACTTGACAGATTTCAAATAACAAAGAATTGTAACCATTGATATACTTGTTTATTAAACCAAGTAAGTATACAGGGTGTCCCGTTTTTCTGCAATTTCCTTCTTTTCTGAATTTTCTTGTTTCCTTTTTTCTTCAAGTGCTTGCTTGTATTTCCTATTTGAATGTCTACAGTAAGATATCATTTTATTATCTATTACAATTTCTGAAGTTCCTCCGCACACCAAGATATTGTCATAGACTAGCCGTTGTGCGATTATTGATTTTTCTTGTTAGTTTTCTACGAGTAGTTGTTTATTAATTGAAAAACCACTCTCGACGAAGGCATCCCCACGGGAAAATATTAACATTATTTGTACCACACTGTAAAGTTCTTTGAACTTTGTCTTATTCTTGAGCTTAGCACTACAAAATGTGTCTAGCCTTTCATAATTTTTGTAATTTTACATCTTCCGATTTGAGAAACTGTTTGAATTGGTTTTGGTCAGCTGTCAGAGAATTTATTATATTTTTGCTATAAAAAGTCTCCAATACTATATTCATTCACTTTCAGCCACACTCGAATTAGCTTTAATAATATTGGATCAAGGCAGGATATTCCTTTAACCATTTCATATTGCAGTCCTCCTTTTTTTAAAACAGTACTGTAATATGGGGTTAAATGAGACAGCCAGGGTAACTTGGGATAAGTGCTAATCTCACTACTTTCATCCTAATGTTGCCATCTATGAATTAATTATTCAACTTCTAATTACGTATAATATATTGCCTATATTTGAGTTATATTCCTCATACAAAGCCAAATCCAACATTTAGAATCTAACCTAATAAACACCATATCAATAACCATCAATAATCCCAGTTTGCAGAAAGTCATAGTTGTTTTAATTGTTACGAAGAACACGATTATAATGTTGAAAAGTTGAGAATTCAGTTTCTTACTTACAAGGTTCCGAAAGGCTTCCAGGTGAGAACTCGTTATTTAATTTTATCAAGAGCATGTTACAGTGAGATAAGTAAAAATTCGTATTCTCCAGGGTAACTTGAGACATGCCTCGAAGGTATAAAAGACAACTTGGTGCACGCAGATATCTTGATTTTCTAGATGAAAACTTACAACAAGCTCTAGAACATGTTGTCAATGGCACTATGTCCCTACATGAAGCTGAAGAGTGATATGGGGTCCCAAGGGCAACATTGAGTAAAAAGTTTCGTGGACTAAATGTTCATACACCTGGGAGAAAACTGTTTTGAGTCAACTCGAGGAAAACTCAATAGTGAAAGCAATAAACAAAGCAGCTGATTGGGGTTATCCTCTCACAAACATGGACATTCGAGTCATGGTGAAGGGTTATCTCAATCGTAACGGAGTAGTGGAGAAAAGGTTCAAAGAAAATTTACCCGATGAAGATTGGGCCAGATCATAGACATATAATAAAGAGATGAAGTTGTTTACATTTTAAAGCAATCAGAAAACCCATGATTGACTCCTAGTCTGGTCAACTGCGTGGTCCACTGTATAGTTTCAAGGAGCAGTTATTGCCAAACTTTCATTTATGTAGCATATTTTCACATTTGAACTTGTCTTAATACTAAAATAGCACAATTATTGCTTTATTATGTCTATGGGCTAGATCCTTTTTGAAAAGGCATAAAGAATTGACCGTTCGATTAGGACAAAATATAAAGTGATGTCAAAGTGAAATTACGCACGTTGAAATGAACGAATATTTCAATAATTTGGAAGAGTGTATTTCTGACCTAGATCCAGATAATCTTCTCAATTATGATGAGACAAACCTTACGGACGATCCAGGCCAGATAAAGGTCGTTGTCCGTCGTGGAGCGAAAAGAGTTTTGAGGGTTATGGATCACTCCAAGAGCTCTACCTCCCTCATGTTCACCGTTAGTGCTTCCAGTAATGTATTACCACCCTATGTGGTGTACAAAGCAAAACATTTATACCCAGAGTGGATAATGAGAGGGCCTGATAATTGCTATTATAATCGTTCCAAAAACGGGATGGTTTGACAATATAATTTTTGAGGATTGGTTTTTTAAAGTTATCTTACCGTATTTTAGACATCGCGATGGTAAGAAAGCAATTGTCAGAGATAATTTGGCTCTCATCTTTCAGTTAGAATAATTCAGGAATGCGAGAACAATAACATTATATTCATTTTCCTGCCTCCCAATAACACACGTTTGTTAACCACTAGATGTATCATTTTTCAAATCACAAAACAGCTTGTAGAAAAGTTCTAACTGAGTGGAAGACAAGAAATAGGGGGTGTATTCCTAAAACTCAATTTCCCGTTGTTGAGAAGAACGTTGGACAACCTCAAAAATAAAAATGTGGAAAACAAAGGCTGGATTTAAAGCCAGTGGACTTTTTCCAGTCAATAGACAAGAAGTCTTAAAAAGTCTACCTGGCTTCGTTCCAGAAGAACCTGTACCCAATGAAAATAATATGGGGAATGCGTTTGAAGAAATTATTAGAAGACACCTTCCAGTGACAATGACTAGGGAACGTGTAAGGAATGAATCTAAGCTCAATGTTGGACCAGTGCAAGCAGTAACTGTCAATGATATCCGAGATGACATAAGATCCACTAGAGAAACTGTCAGGAAAACTGTGGAAGCTGAGGTGGAACCCGAAGATTTTGAGGAATTGCAGAATGAGCACCAAGAAAATTCCTCCTCCGATGATGAACAGAGTGTATTGGAACATCCCGTAACTAAAAATAATCTAAAAGAAAATATGTTTATCATTGTAAAGTTCATATATAATGAAGGAAAAAGGAAAATGTGCGACAAAAAGTTTGTAGCAAGGATTTTGAAAATAAATAAAAAGTCCTATGAAATAAAGTGTTTACGACGCTACAAAGAGTCCCTATGAAGTTTTGTATATCCTGCTGTGGAGGATATTATCACCATCCAATTTTTTGGCAAATTGTTAATATTCTGGAGTATCCAACTGTTAGTAGAGGACACCATATTTTTTCTGCTAATGTTAATCTGTAGTTCCTACATGTATTCATAAGTTAAAACTCGTTTTGTTCAATTTCTTTATGTATATTTTTTTTATTTTTAATGCCAAGTCTGTTTCGTTTATTTTATGTTTAATAAAGATTTTCAATCACTTTTTGACTTATTTGACTTATTTTTTTCAAAAGGAATGGTGACTGAACCATAAATTATTAGTTTTTAGTGTCTCAAGTTACCACAGCAAAGTATAACTATTGGTTTCCACAAAAATATCCCAATGTCTCATGTTACCCCATTCCTTGGGTAAAGTGAGACACACAAAAAACCTGCAGAGAAATCGGAATATTTCAAAAAAATCTATTTTTTTGGCAGTAGTATATGATCCCTCAATATATGCATGAACCCATTGTGCATAAATTCCAATTGCTAAAACATTTTCTTTCGAAAGTTATTCAACAAAATTTTTAAAAAGTGTCTCATGTAACCCCATATTACGGTACCTTTAAGAAAATGCTGACAGTCTTTTAAAAATATTAATTTATTTTTTTCCGTCACTACTTTTATTAAGCAACTTTTTCGCTGCAAATCCTATATCTATTTTGTTCTCTGGAAGAAATATAGACATCTTTTTAAAATCAATTTTGGAATTTTTATTCAAATTGCAGGGAATGTCCTTTTCATTTAAAATTTTTTGTAGTAGTCACTAATAAAATAGTTCTGAATATATGAAAGGAGCCATAGAAGCATCACTCTCAAATTTGGTTGAAAATGGTTAAAGAATTGATTCAACCATACGGAAAAAAGCTATTTTAGCAGTTAGTAAGGGGTCACCTAAACCTTTTATCACATTTTGTGCCGAGGTTGAGTGTGGTAATTTGACAGATGGGTCATTCGCATATTCTTTTATATCTTCGAAAATTTCTAAAGCTTTAGTTACGGCTTTTGACACTTCCACCCAATGTGTCTGATAGAATTTCAAAGGAAAATGTGTAGTTAAACCTAAAATTAAAATGCACAAATTTGTAAAACAATAATTACAAAATTATAATAAAATCAAACCTCCTGGATGGCGCATCTTTAAATATCCAATAGATTCCTGTCAAAATACTATTTACAGCCCAACCACTGGCTTTGTGTCCAGACTGAAGAGATCCATGCACAACATGTAATCCACATGACCCAAGATCAACCAATAACGAATTATTTCCTTAATTAGTCTATAGAACTTCCAATTGACATTAGGCCCATCCATTGAAATTTAAAGTATTTTATTACAGTTAAATCCAGATATTTCAATACCATTTACAAAATGTTTCAACAAATTTTCAGCATTAGGCCTTCCAATCAAACAGACGTAAGATATCTTGTTTCCACTTTTTCTTTAACGATGCTAAAGTATCAAATACATATATTCATCTGACCTTTTTGGGATATTTCGTTGAGATTCATCAAAACAAATTACTAAATATGACAAATCTTTTAATTGTGTTTGAAATTTATCAAAAAAATATTCAGTTAAGCCAAACACGTATAAATACGAAGCTTTCGTTGATCTTAATTTCATATTTTTGGCTATTTCAGAATCGGTAAATATTTTTTTAAACAAAGGTATGCTTTTATTGGCGCTGTTCAATGAAGAATGAGTTTCAATCGTGTGTAATGCCCATAAAATTTCAACCTGTAATATTGCTGGGTTAGATCCAAAAAAAACATTGCTCTTACCCTCGGTTGCAAACGGAGACCTTAAGTGATTTAAATTCATACTTGGAACAATTTCAATATCATATTCGGAACTAGAAAATGTCGACATACTCAGTTTTCGTAACCTTTAAATTAGAATTTACAATACTAATTTTTTGTGTATGCCAGGAGGACTTTACGTGGCTGACAACAGCTTGTCGCCCCATATTACTTAGGCACAGAACAGAGAAAAGGCTCAGGCTTACGTTTTTTTTTACATATTTGGCAACTGAATTTTGTATCATCAACCAGAGGGTTGTCTGTCATCAACTGACGTTATTACTTCAGCCCAATCAGGATTTAATTTTTCGTTCATCCATGTCTCCTGGAAATAGGTTTTCTTATTAATCGTTTTGAGCTAAAAACATCACTTGACTAACAGCGAATAATTGAAAAAAAAAATTAGATTACTCACCAGATTGAATGTAATTCACTTAAAACAACACAGTACAAGAAAACAATTTCTTAAGGTACATTTACAACTAATTCACTACAGGCACAATTTACTGACGGATTATGAATTAAGGTACGTTTACAACCAATTCGCTACAGGCACAATTTACTAACGGATTGTGAATTGTGCCGAGATAAAATTTGGGTCATTTATAATAAGTTAGAAGCTGCCATTTGTTGAGATTTTTTAATATTACGTGTGTGCAAATTCAGTTTGATTAAATAATTACAATTATTTAACATAACTTCTAAAATCATCATATTTTCTAACAGTAAAAGATCTAATCTTAAAATTTTAAATCACAAACCGACTTTAAATATAAACAATAAATTTGTGTCGTAGTACGCATGCGCAATTTGAAGAATTGAATATTTGCGATTTGCAAGCATCCAATTCAAACCTGAAGTGCAATTCAAGGTCGTGCGGACTTAAAATTTTATTGTAAACAAATACATTCAACCAGATATGCTTAAAACCCAATTTACAATCCACCAGCAGATTGTGCCAGCACCGAATTGGTTGTAAATGTACCCTTATGCCGAGATAAAATTTAGGGCATTTATAATCAGTTAGAAACTGCCATCTGTTGAGATTTTTTAATATTACGTGTATGCAAATTCAGTTTGATTAAATAATTACAATTATTTTAACATAACTTCAATAAATTTGTGTCGTAGTACGCGTGCGCAATTTGAAATTCGTGCCGCAATTGAATTGAATATTTGCGATTTGCAAGCATCCAATTCAAACCTGAAGTGCAATTCAAGGTCGTGCCGACTTAAAATTTTATTGTAAACAAATACATTCAACCAGATATGCTTAAAACCCAATTTACAATCCACCAGCAGATTGTGCCCGTACAGAATTGATTGTAAATGCACCCTTATGCTGTGCGTTGTCTCTGGCAGTGCCAATATATTGTTTAGAGTACCTCACTTCGATCAGTGTTTATGATCGAAGGTACCTCACAGAACAGAAAAAAAAGATCTGAGATTTGCTTTTTTGCAATTTGACAGACGACAAACAACGCGGCACTGTCTCAAGTCAAAAATAATTTATTTTTCCACTGACCGCACCTTAGACTGATCTCTTGTCTAAGGACCGCACCTTAGATTAGAGAAATAAGGACCGCACCGTTAATGCATGCTGTGGTAATGCGCTCAGTGTTCTATCTTTGTTGTTTGTTTACACCGTAACTCGCAGATTGACGCAGATCCTCACTATCAACTCACACGTAGGCCATGTAACTTTAGGTACTTGTAAAACAGGACTGGCTTAAGAAATTTTTTATCAAAATACAAAATAAATATAAAATTAACATTGTATAATGCAGTTCAAATTCAAATATTTTATAAGTGATTATTGTAATTCCCTGACTTTCAGACAAGTTCTTTATATTCCCTGACATTTCAAGGTTTCCAGGGTCACTTTTCGTAATATCTGACATCTGACATTCTCAGGTTTTCAGGTTTCTCCAGGTTGGTGGGAACCCTGATAAGGGTCAAGTTCCAGTGATACATGTAGGCAACCAGTGCACCCCCACAGGACACGTCTCCATGTTCGGCGAGGACATCCAATGGCACGATTCCGTCAATACCTTGGCGTAATCATGGATAAAGGCCTGACATGGAGACAGAACAAAGAAAGCCATCGTGGTAAAGGCCAAGCGGACGAGAGCTCTCATCTACCTGATGGTAGGGAACCAGAGCAGGCTCAGTCTGAGAAACAAGCTTCTGCTAGTCAAAGCACTCATCAGACCACAGCTGACCTACGCCTCCGTAGCATGGGGATACCAAGCGAAGACCTATCTGAAGAAGATCCAAGCCGTGGAAAACGTGGCCATCAGGACAGCGGTGGGCGCACCGTGGTACGTTAGAAACGCTGACATCTTCAGGGACCTGGAGTACACACCAGTCACCGAAATCATCCGGGATAGAGCGAAGAAACTGTACACCTTAGCTGAGGAGCACAGGAACCCGCTGATCAGGGAGGCCACCTCCTATGATCCGGCCGACGCACCGAGGCACAAGAGGCCGAAGGTACAGTTACTGGATAACGGGTAAGTATAACTAATCCTTTCCTTACAGATGGACCAAACCCACTGAAAAGACATGACACGACCAACCACCCTCCCACAAACCTTGCGGGCGCCGGTCAGTAAACCGACCAGTGCCCGTTGTCCCCTGGCTCCGTGAAGGACGAAAGTGCTAAGAAAGCACTTAGGCCTTCACCTCCTAGAGCTACACAGTTCATCCTCACCTTGTCCGATGATCCAGATGACAATGTGTCAATTGACACTTTATGTACTGGCAGTCAATCCCAAGTCACAGAATATCCACACAGTCCCTGACAGACAGATGACTACCCCCGGGGGTGACAAGCTGGCGAAGAAAGAAGACGAAGACAGAAGAGCGCCAGAAGAGGCCCTAGCCAGCAGGGTTCATCAGCCAGGACCCAGGGAGGTTGACCGAAATCTTCGGCACCGCTCACATTTGTGAGTGGGGCCGTTCGTAAAAGTAAGTTAACCCGCCCTGCACGAGGCCGGTCCAGGTCTACAGCGATGACTAGGGTAAAAAGGCAATAGTCCTGCCTGGCCCTAGCATCCGAGACCGTCATCGTGCCAAATGGATATTGGCGGCAACCAGTGCGTCATGACTCTTTCGGGTAGGTTGCATATTATTATTAATTATATGACGTCACAACTAATATCCATAAATTTCAGAGAATTACGACTGCATACTTGTTTTATATGTACACTGTTCATATTCCGTAGGTAGACAATTTTTTAACTCAAATTGCAACTGTAGCAGACTGACCAAGGGCTAGAACAAATAAGTGCAAGATCAAAAATACCATGATGGCCAACAGAAACTTTTTATAAATTGCAGACTGGCAATTTGAATCTCAATTACGACCTCAACTGCAGTTACTGTTGCTGTGGACTGGTTTATAAATCTCACTTTAATCTTACGTTTAAGCAAATGTCCAAAAGAAAACTAGACAACCGTTATTTTTCTTCCTATCAATAAGAATAAAAAATTTTTTTAATATAATTCACCATTAATCTAATTCATCTCATTTTAGATCTATTAGTCTACAATTCTAGCTTGACACTTGGGTTTGGATTGGCAGTGATCTACCCACCCTTTCACTGTAAAGCAGTTTGGTTCATCTCTATCCCACACTAGCAATATTGTTTCTCTCTACCTGCCATGTGGCAAGTTACAATCGTAGAGTAGTATGTACTTGCCCTGATAAATGACCGGTCAATTATTAATCAAAACATTTTTGATCGAGCAAATTTACAACTCTCTTTAGCTTGATTTGCCATGTATTTGATCATTTACACAGGGTGTATTTTATTTTGAGTCCAATTAAACTGGATAGAAAAAAGTTTCAATACATATGTTTAGACAGAAAATTATAAAAATCAAAAATTACCAACTGCGAATATAAAAGTCAATTAAATGTATTTTTATCTGTATCTTTATCTGCAAAATGAAAGATAGATTTACGTAGTACTCTAAGGAAAATAAATAGCAATTTCTTTTTTGATATTAGTAGTAGAAAAGGTGAGTTCTACATTGACGCTGTTGTAGTAGGAGTTTGTACAAATATTCCAGTATATAATACAATATGCTTTTATTTACGAGATAGATTATAACCAAATTGTACAACTTTGACAGAGAGTTATGTTAATTCTATGACTTTTATTGAAATTTATTCAAATTCCCTGACTGTCCATGACTTTTTCGGATATTCTACATTCCCTGGCTTTCCAAGTTCTTCAGATTTTCAAGTTTGGTGGCAACTCTGTTGATAATGAATTAGACGCAAAATCAAATTTTCTCACTAGTGGTAGATTATGTTTTTTAGTAACTGTTAATTCTAAGAAAAAATTCAAGAGACCTTTTTTTGTTCCTTACTAGAAGTGCAGTTCCTGGTTTGTTTGAGAAAAATGTATCACGCCACAAATTAAAAACATTCCGATTTGGCTAAATTTGCAATATTTGGGTCACAAAATGTCCATTTTCATTATGATCTGAAACTTGATTATTTTTTTAGGTCTCAATACTTTATTTGCAGATACAGAGCCTTCATAAATGATCGTATGTCACGGGATCAATTGGTACTTTTTAACTTGTGATTTTGTGCCTTTCATATTATGGCAGTACCTGATGAGGATCTTTGCACATATGTGTATGTTTAAGAAATAGTTTTCAACCATGTGTGTTGACGGGACAATTCAACGATGCTGTTAAAAGTAACTAACTGGTCACGTGGATTACGATCATTTATAAAGGCTCTGTAGATAAGAAAGTAATAAAAAAGTATCCGGACTCTAGTAGAAAATGAGAACATTTCGCTATATTGATTTGACATTGGTTGAATATATTAGAAAATATAAAGTAATATACCGGGAGTAAATATAAAGTGGCTCACACCCTCTATTTTCATTGTTTATAGAAATAAATTGATGAAATTTTAATTAGTTGTTTGTTATACACATAAAATTGCATCAGAAGACAGTATTTTCTGTTTTTATGTATTTCCAGTTTCGCTGGAAATTACCCCAACTTTCTAATTTTAAATGGAACACCCTGTATATTTTTACATTTTTGGAATCTACGGTAAATTCTGAATATAACAGTATATATTTTTCTTTGATTATTTATTTCTTTTTTTAATTTTTGAATATCTCAAATAACATTATTTGTTTAAAATTTGTCGTGACAAGTACACTTAAATTTTGCTTACTGTAATGCTAGTAAAGCCATTGTTTACTTCATAACTATTTTGACAGCTATTTTAAAGAAATAACTTTATTTGAGATAATTGTTTTCACAGCACACTACTTTACGTATCAAGTTTTGTGAATTACATTATAATACCCATTTGTTTAGAATTTTGAAATTTTTACTGCGAATTTTTATGGAATTGCTAAGTTATGGGTAATCGTAAAAATGTGTATTTTCTAAATATCGTGATGAGTAAAGCTGGCCGAGGTGGCTGGAGTACAGCCACGGTCTTGCGCTGGCGTCACACGTGGCGATTTAGAAGTGATTTACGCTGCAGTCTTATTTGAAAAGTTAATGCGTGAGGTTGTACCTATAAATTATACATAATGTCAAACGCGCCAAAGGGTAAAAAACAACCGTACGCGGACACTGACTAAATTTATCGGTGAATTTCCGGATTTATTCTATGACGGATGCAAAAATAATTTGTAAAGTTTGCAATCAAGACTTAATGTGCTGGCACAAAACAGATTGTCGTCATCATATCAATACCGTGTAACATCAAAATAAAAAAAATGGCATGCCTTTGACAACTCAGTTTATGTTTGATTTATTGTTAATGTTAATAGCCTGTAATATTCCGCTACACATACTGGATAAACAACCATTTCGGGAGTTTTGGAATAAATACAATCCCCAGATGAACTTACCAAGTCGTACATCGTTACGTAGATATATTTCAGCTGTTCGTGAAGACATTGTAAATAGGATTAAATGTGGATTAAAAAATACACGGCTCTGGTTATGTATTGACGGACGACAGATTGTAAAAAAAATTCTATTTTAAATATTATAGTACGTGTACTGGACCCTCTTAAACCAACATTTCCACTTTTACTAGTTAGTAAAAGACTAACTGCGTGTACTGGCGAAATAATGACGCGTGTGGTGTTGGAGAAATTCG
The DNA here is from genome assembly GCA_029963845.1 of Rhamnusium bicolor. Lineage (NCBI taxonomy): Eukaryota > Metazoa > Arthropoda > Insecta > Coleoptera > Cerambycidae > Rhamnusium > Rhamnusium bicolor. The sequence goes on from JANEYF010003863.1 coordinate 156,467, forward strand.
AAAAATTTGAACTTTCAACAAGTCAAGTATTGATGTTTGTGACTGATGGTGCCGCGACAATGCGCGTGGTAGGCCGTTCTCTTCAAAGAGACAACTGTACGTTTTTACATGTTACGTGTAAAGTGCATGGGTTACATCTTGTGGCAGAAACGATTCGAAAATGTTTTCCAGAGATAGATGCATTAATAGCAAATACAAAAAAAGTATTTCTCAAATCTCCTAAACGGCTTCGAGCATTTCACAGACAGTGTCCTGGTATCCCTGAACCACCAGAGCCGATTCTTACACGTTGGGGAACGTGGTTGATAGCGGCTTTTTATTATGCTGAATATTTTCAACAAATAAAAGCTGTAATACTACAGTTCAACTTTAACGAGGCGGCAGCTATTAGGGAAAGCCAGACAAGCTTTCAAGACGTTTCCCTTGAAACAGATTTAAAAACTATTAATAACAATTATAGAGGACTACACGACGCAATAGAAAAATTACAAAATAGTTCGTTGTCGTTAGTGAAATCGCTGCAAATAGTGGATGACGTAAATACACAGCTACAGGCTATAAATGACGCAAAAAATAATCGCGTTAGTGAAAAATTCGGGAGTGTATTACAGAAAGATCCTGATTTTAGCAAATTAAGACAAATTTGTGATGGTGCATCTACAACTTCGTTAAGTGAGTTCACAGATTGTTTTACTTATGCCTGTATTACATCCGTAGATGTCAAACGGTCATTTTCAAAATACAAACATATTTTTTCACCAAAGCGAACATCGCTGACGGAGACAGCTGTAGAAACATACCTGATGCTATTATACTATAGATCTTCCCCACTTTGTGATGACGACAACCAAACTACTTCATAAATCTGCTTAAAAGGGTGAGTTTTATACAAATTTTTATAAAATGTAACATTATTGTTAAAATTTATTTCCATTTATTGTACTTATTCAAGTATTATGATATGATGTAAACATATGAGTCATATGACGGCTCTGTCGGCCAGGTGACCTCGGCTAGCTTTAGTGATGAGCCACCATTTTGAGATTTGACAAATATGCATTTTATAGAAAAACCGTTTTCTCATCTTTGAAGGCTCTTATGTAAGAGTATTTATCATAAAACAGTAATTCAATTTTTATAATAGTAAGAAACCCTGTCAGAAACATTTTTTGTAAATCACAGCACTCCAAATTAAAAACAAAAAATTTTCGTTAAGAAATAAATAAAAAATCACAAAAAAATGTACAGAATTCACCAGATTCAAAAAAAAAATTGTAAAAATATATAGGGCGTTCCATTTAAAATAAAAAAAGGTGGGGTAATTTCAGAAGAAACCGGAAGTGCATAAAAATTTAAAATACTGTCTTCTAATGCAATTTTATGTGCATAACAACTTAATTAAACAATTAAAATTTCTTTAATTTGGTTCTAAAAACAATGAAAATAGAGAGGATCATTTACACCCATTACAGTAAAAAAAATTATACAGAGTATCCCATAAGCCGTGTTAAACTGAAAGGAAATATAATATAGGAAATATTTTTATTTTTTGAGTATGATTTTTTTTAACTTGAATTTCACTCATTAATTAGTAGTTATAAGCATTTAACGTTGTTACTTGTAAATGCTATGAATATGGTTTGCGATAATATTTTAAGAAATACATTTAGACTATATAAATGTAATAATAACATAGGCATGCAAAAAAAGTTGTCTGTCAACCTTAAAAAAATGTGCGATATTAGTGATTTTTAAACGTTTTTTTGGGGTTAGGGAACAACCAAGAGCTAACTCGTTAAAACCAACTCCCGATTCATATTTAGGGGCTCAAAATACATGGGGGGTACGGTAGTCTTGTCTGCCGGACAGACAACTTTTGTGTGCCTGCGTAATTAGTTAACGACCGGGATTCGGATTCATAAAAAGACGCTCAAAAATGCAACTTCTGTCATGCGTTAGAGGTTGGTATATGACTTATGGGGCGCAGTGCATTTACAATATCGGACAATTTAAAATTCATTATTGTATGTTTGTTTAGATAAAGTGTTTTCCAAAACATGTTTCTCGAAACCCTAAGATGTCTTAATAAAATTTAATAAAAACGTATTTTATAAAAAAAATGGTATACACCATTTTCAAAATAATAAGTTGGTTTGGTCATTTCAGCGATTTTTGGAAAATCGTATAAGGATTGATGCTGCGAAGAAAAATGTGCATATTTTTATTTAATAGAAAAATTTATTGAGTATTGATATACAATGGGTACAAAAGCGTACTTAAAATATCAATAATACAATTCATCACAGAGGAAATGGGTATCCAGTCAAATCTACATTTCGTAAATTTTTATAACACTACTTTTTAAAACAATTAAATAAATAAATAAATACAAACTAAATTTCATCTTTGGTTGCCAAAAACTAAATGAAGCAAAAAAAGGAGTATGTCGTCTAATTTGATCCTAGTTTACTAATCGTTTTTCTCTGGATTCTTTAATGGCTTGAGATGTAAATTTTCTAAAAAGACAAAATAAAAACTTACATATTTTGTAATATATATAAAAAAAAAACATTATACAAAAGCACTCACCTAATAATGTCATGAAGTTCGGGAGCTCTACATATATACTTATGTTCATAGTTACGTTTTCCATCAAATTTATAAAATGACATGTTTCCTTGAGTATCCTTTCTACATTTTAATGCATCTTTGTATAGCTAAAAAAAAAAAAATAATTAAATGAAATAAAATATACGCATAAATTTAAAAAATATCCCAAGCAACACATTTAGCAGTCTCTACGTAGTAGAGTGGAATTTTAAAGGTTTTCGCAACTAACGACTGTTACGTAATGGGAACGATCCTTCTACCAAGCATTAACCAAAATGGGGAAGTTATTATGTAGCAATTACTATTCTCGAATCGTCCCTGTTACATGTTAACAACTAGGTTATTATGGAAATGGAACATAACCAAGTAGTAGAAATGATTATTTTTGTAACAGCTCTGTCAGTGGTATGAGAGCAAACTACGTAATTGTTACAGCACAGGCATACTACAAGGTGAATTTTACACTAAAGTCGCAAATTTAGTGACAATTATGTAATGCCTACTATATTAAAGTTCCGATGCCAGTTCCCGCCACTTTGGGTGCTGCTTGGGATTAATATACATAAATTAGTAGTGTAACAGATATCTAAAACAGTTTCAGATTAATTTAGATTTCATTTAATCCAGGATTATTAAAATACAGTGCGGCTGGTGAAATTTAGGCTATGTCATATCTCAGTATTGGGCATGGGACCCAAGCGATACTTAAAGGCCTAACTATCAGGACTAAATGAAGAAGTTTTGCAGAAAAAAATTGCGCTTGAAATTTGCGAAAAAAGTTGGAAAAATTAGTGCCCCCCCAGGTTATTTTTTAAACGATTTGTAAAATATTTGTGAAACATTTTTTTCAGAATCAGGTGGAAAATATAAGTTCACATTTCAAATTTCATCGAAAAATATTGGTTTTCTATAAAGTTACACCGTTTTGAAATTTGCAAAGTGAAAAATGAATCTAAAATAAAATTTCAAAACGGTGTAACTTTATAGAAAACCAATATTTTTCGATGAAATTTGAAATGTGAACTTATATTTTCCACCTGATTCTGAAAAAAAATGTTTCACAAATATTTTATAAATCGTTTAAAAAATAACCTGGGGGCACTAATTTTTCCAACTTTTTTTCGCAAATTTCAAGCGCAATTTTTTTCTGCAAAAACTTCTTCATTTAGTCCTGATAGTTACGCCTTTAAGTACGCTTGGGTCCCATGCTCCAATAACTGAGATATGACATAGCCTAAATTTCACCAGCGCCACTGTTAAAATATAAGGAAAATGCTTTCAAGACTCCTACATATGTTTAAATACATTAAGGTTATTCAACAATACATGAATCATGAATTTGACTGAACGGACAAAACACAATTGAGAAATTTTATGGTCAAAAATCTAACCTAAAAAGGAGGCTGTGTGGTATAATTTCAATGTTCTGTGGTGCATTGGAGCTTGAATAAAAATGTATAATATCCACAGATGTGAAAAACGTTCCCCTCCCTTTATCTACTTTCGCTTCCCAGTCCACCAAATCTTGTATCTATTATATAATCATTAGATAACACAAGTTCCCCAGTAATTAACAATTATGTCAAATGTAGAGTCCATGTAGTGTACCACCTTTTATGAGTAATGTCAGCACTAAAAACTCTTATTGTTATGCTCTCTTCGTTAGTTTGTTACTTTACTGTTACCAAATATTTATAAAACACAATCATAGCTATTATAAATGTATTATAAGCTTTTTGTAAATTAGTCCAATAACAGTTATGTAAGGTCCATCAATGTTTTATTTTTATTTACCATGACCGGTAAGTGACTTGTCATTTACCGGTCAGTCACGGACACGGTCAACTTGTCCAAGTTGTTCAAAATTTTAAATGTCCTGCCATTTCCTTTGAAATTTTAATTATGACACTTGATAATTGATGTGTAACAGTCAATCACCTGTTTTTGGAGAAAGAAATTGAAATAAATTTCTAAGTAATAAGAGAGACTAGTAGACTTTTCCATTTTCTTTTTTTTTTTAAATTGCTAAAAGTTGGCATTTGGGATTCCATTGAAAAAAAAAAATGGTTTTAAAAAATATGCACAATGTCACAATTTTCTTAAACCTTAAAGTATCACTTGGATTCCATGCTCCAATACTAATTGTAAGATATAATAACCTAAATTTCACCAGCCGCCACTGCATGTTACTTGCCTGACAAAATGTATTGTAAAAAATGGACTAAATGTCCCAAAAATGTGAAACAGTTATTCATTCCCATAGAGAGTGCAACTCCAAAAAGTGTTACGTTGGATAAATTCGTAACACAACTAGCGAGAACATCTGTGACGAAGAAATAAAATGCCAAAAAATCATAATATGCATAATTTCCTTCAACATAAGTCTCATTTATACAAGTAGTCACACCATTTTGATGAGAAAATTGTGATACATCACAACCTACTACACAGCAGGCTGTGGATACATCCAATGGCTTTTATTTTACATTTTTAAAAATGATCGGTTTTGTGACTCATCTTGACTGGTCATGATGATCTGGTCAGTCACGGACACATCGTGACCGGTCAACTACCCATCACTATTTTTATTTATATATGAAGCTGTTTATATTTGATATACGACGCAGTGATTTGTTTTAATTCTGTGTACATAAAATGGGTGTGGTTTCACTTTGATTATGATTACGAAATAAAATGGTGTCCACACATATTCTACGGCATTGCAAATTGTAAATATGCACATTCACCAGAGGAAGCGGTGAAATTATACTGACAGAGGCATTTTTATTGTAAACTTACATAAAATACCTATACAAAACAAAGGGGCTGCCCGAAATATAAAAATTTAATAGTAATTTGATTAATGGAAGTAAAATTAGTTTTTTCTCCACAATTTCAAGGTACACAATCAATGGTAGGGTCATCAACAGTGCTTAAAATATCAGTTTTTCAAATTAATAGGCGATTTTAGGGAAGCATTTAAAGAATATTTTTATTGTTATGCCCGAAATCGATATAATTTAGTAATAATTTATAATGTTATGATCTTCATTTAAATATAGGCATGTAGAAATGTTGGGTGTAAGCAAAAACTGAATTGGCAGCATTCTTAAATCATTCCGTAATGTACTTTTACATTTTAGGTTATTTTCAGCACTATGTTCCATAACATATTTTGTAACATTTACTTTCATTTAAAGAAAATGGAATCTCGCTGTCTTCAAGTGGATTTACTTTATTACAGTGTATAGAGAGGAGTTATTTCAGCTGTCACTGGAGTTTCCATTAATACTACCAGTATCATCTATACATGACCTTATTTTTTCTTTATTGACAATGATAGCCTCAACTTGTTCAACAGTGTCAACGATTCTACTGCATTTTTGTCTATGGGATAAATCTAAATATTTATTTCTAGGCATATTAAGTAGGTTTAAATGAATTAAACAAATTTTAAATGCATACAAAAACTAATAGCAGTTAAAGAAAATAGAAACTGACAGACTGCTAAAAACATATTGTTGTTTTAGGTTAAGTTATATGTCAAGTATGATATGCACATGTATTGTGTTCCGAAAAGCATGCATATAATATTTATCAGTGATAAATATAGTGATAAATTATCACTATTATATTTCATTATTTTTATAAACTATATAAATTTTAAAAAAAAGGTTTCTTTATCCTTATGATAAAACACCAATATTTGCAGGACATCACAATTTTTGTAAATTATACAAACTTATTACATTTTACGTAATAATAACAGACCAGTATGCGCCGAATATGGAACTGGTTACTTAGCACTGATAACATAAATTAACATAAATATTACAAATTTGTGTTTCACATGATTTATAAGTTATTATTTTATCAGTGTTACATAAACACTATTTTATTTATATGACTCTTACGTAATAGAGAAAAAACATAACGACATAATGACATGTTGTTATGTGGTTATGTGTAAAAATAATGGGCACAAATACGAAAGTAGGACATTTTGTTCTAAAACAAAGCTTTTTTTTTAAATCACATCCAGTTATATAACTACCACAAGTTAGGTTGACTGAGTTTCTTTAAAACAGCATGGTAATTGCAAGATTGGGAGCATTAAAACATTAACATTTTATGATTCGTATCAGATTGTTTTAACGGAATGAAAATTCGGTGTATTGCTACAGATCGATTCATGCACTGAATGCTCCTTTAATGCACCAGTGTCACACATTCAGTTTGCAGTGTAAATAATAAATAAAAAAGCAACATAATCTACAATGAACAGTTGTCAGTGAGTTGCCAAAAGTTACAAAAACAAAAACTATCGTCTTTTGTCAGCTATCAACATTCGTGTAGTTTTGTGAATACGGCATCGATGTAATTAATTTGACACATTGCAAAGTTATTGTCGAACAATGTATAAGATTATTTATTTTTGTAACCATACTTTTAATATAAACAATGGTAGTACCAGTGATGTTCGTTATAATAAGACAAATAATCTCTTTGTTCTAATTGTGCTAACAAATGTCAAGAATGCGTATGGATAATACCAGGGGGTGACACTAAAATATCCTTCTTACTGCATTGATATTATTCTTTAACATTTTATTAGGTAATAATTCGTTATACTTGTTTCAATAAATGTGACAAATAATTTGGATGAGTAGTATTAATGAAGAAAAAGCAAGAAAGAAGTGTCGCCCTCTGGTACTGTCCATGCGCACTTTTAACATTTGTTGGCTTCAGACAGAACAAAGAGATTATTTGTCTTGTTGCAATAAATATGTCATTAGTAGCACGAATGGAAGAATAACAAAAGTAAATATAACATAACCATAAATCATTAACGAAACAGTACAACACACCAATCAAATGTTACATCTGGTCCTGCTGGTATGGAATGTATTAAAAATGAGGTGGGGACTTTAGAAGAAATAATAAGTTTAGTACAACCAATGACATTTCGTATTTTTCAAATGGAAAGCGTAAATCTAGTTTAGTACAGTTCGATACCATACACTACAGTACTTTATGACGAATGGAAAGCTTTTAATAGATACATTTTAATTTGTGTATTGTAGAATATCAATTTAGAGCCGCAATTAGCTAACCTAAATTTTATAATTATTATTGCCAATAAAGTTATGCACGTAACAAAATGAAACATTATTGATGATTAATTATAACCTATAATATTTAACATTAAGTCTAAATTAAAATATTACAGATTAAATTGTAATATAAAAATTCAATTAATCATGTAGAAATACCATTTTTTTTTCTATTGAATAATGCATGATTCAATGAACATTATAATTTTAATTACGATAACACATGACACTAAATATTTTACGGTGTAATCAAATAAAAATAACTATTAAATTATAATAATGTAAATTACAATTAATTACAATAAGCAAATAAACAATGGAAATTCCAAAAAATAATACTACTAATTTGCAGTATGTCCCTTCAATTAATATAGTTGTCATAATTTTAGTGAACACAATTTCTGTAATTTTAAATTAAAAATGGATATGAAAATTTTGTGGAAACATTATTGGTGTTTACTAAATCCTGCATCGTACGTATAAAGTTTATACTTAAGAGAACAAGGAACCAAATCAGTAATTACACACACACACACACACACACACACATAAAACAAACAACTTTACCTTGTGTCCTAGCTTATATGGAACAACATGGTCATCTTCAGCATGTAAAATAATTGTAGGGGTATCCACATGGCAAATATATTTGTCTGTTTCAAATTTAAAACCATTTTCTTGCATTGGTTCTACAATGGTGTATGAAAACCATGGCAAATTTTTAAATAACTAAAAAATCAAACAAATCATAGCATTAATTTATTAAAAAAAATAAATTGTTGACAAAATTAGGTCAATTACTAATGCTTACAAATCTAGATGTCTTACATTGAGGGGTTTTTGTACGATTCAGTTATGTCATTTACTATTTAAATAAACTATAATTTTTATCTCAAAATCATTTAAATTAAAAATGTTGGACTATTGAAATCTACAAAACTTTTCTTTTACTTAGTTCATTGGCCTTTTGTTGTATTTAATCTTAGTAGACTGTATTCACATACGTTTAAAGCCGGTCTGTTTTAATGTAGTCTAGCGAGAAGAGATAGAGGGCGGACATACAACATGCGCCGAGAACTACGAATATCAACACCACAGTAGAATAAAAACTTTTTTCTAGGCACAGGAATCGGTGGTCTTTAAGCGCGGCTACATGAGATTATTTTCCGAACAGTCATTGTTGTAGCGGCAATTGCGGAAATAGGTACATTTTGTCAGAAAGTGTACGTTTTTCAGTGGTTCTGTTTCGTGCATTCCACGTTATCGATTCTTTTATTAGTTTTACTGTGCTTTTAGTGAGTATTTATATATTTTATATATTCTTGTTTGTTTTTTAATGGTATCTTTTGAAATAGTGAACAGTGTAAATGTGTCATTACAGACATTAACAGATGACCCTGTGATCTTATTGCCGAGAAATTTAAAGCTGTTTTCAGTAGAAATCTGGATATTGATAAATTGCGTAATATTAACATGTGCCTAAATAATGGATGTGCAAGTGATTTAGAACGATATTATGTGTATGCAAATATTACATCTTTGGATGTAGAACGTTTACTTTCAAACTACGCCTTATCATTACATCATGGCATAGAAATTTAGCAGAGGATACTATAGAAGGTTTATTAATGCTTACAACCATAAACACTGTTAATGGACATATATGAGGTGAGTCTTTTTAAGTTACACCATGACCTTTACCGACGTCAGTTAATTTCTTAAAACGAGTTTTAGTGGTCATAACTATGCAAAAATATTGTGCAATACGTTAAATAATAATAATAAAAGTAAAACAATTTGTACTCACACGCGCTAAGGGAAATTCACTTATTTCTTCTCGCAAATTATTAAATGGTGCCTCCAAAATTAGTCCTGTGGGTCTATACCCTTTTTGTTTTAGTTGAGCTAAGGAATGTGTTGCAAGACTAGTGCCCAAAGAATGGCCCCAGATAAATAAATGACCATTTGTTCTATTAGCCACCCACTTGTATATAAACATGCAATCTTTTACAAGATCTGGCTCTGATGGATCTAGATTTGAGGAATCTCCGTAACCTTAAAAAAAAAGAGATACATAAGGGTCAAATAAATAATTATAATTTACAAATAGTAATAAATACTAAAAATAATACCTAAATAAGGTACAAAGTCGTAAACCTCTCACTTCATTTAATTGAAGATTAAATGAAGTTGCCACACACACTTGGTGATTTATAAATTACACAACGAGAAGAGATTAACCTTTAATTGTGATTGCCCACTAGTAAAAGATTTTTACTAAATAAATAGAAATCCTTCTTGAGGCTGCAGTGTATGCCATTCGTAGACCAGTTTCTGGTTTTGCCTTCTTAAGTGCGAAGCAGGTATATGCCATGACAACAAAGACGATCTCATGATCACAGGTCTGTACATGAAAGTAGAGTGCCAATGAGTCGATGGTAACTCCATCTACCAGTGTCAGTTGCAATATAATAAAATTGGAAAAATGCTCCGACAAAACGATCTTTACTAATAAAGGTACGATAAAAATTAAAATACCAAAGTATTCCAACAGAGAGGGTAACATTAATTTACAAATAGTAATAAATACTAAAGATAATACCTAAAATCGTAAACCTCCCACTCCATTTAATTGAAGATTAAATGAAGTTGCCATACACACTTTTTGGTAATTTATAAATTTGTACCAATCAAAGAGAAGTGATTAAGCTTTAATCAATCACAATTAAAGCTTAATCACTTCTCTTTGTGTGATATAAATTTATGAATCACCAAGAAGTGTGTGTGGCAACTTCATTTAATCTTCAATCAGTTGAAGTGAGAGATTTACGACTTTGTACCTTACTTAGGTATTATTTTTAGTATTTATTTGTAAATTAATTTTAAAATTATTAGTAAATATTATAATTCTAAATTATTGAACTACTAATACTTCTAATGTGTATCTAAAAAAGGGATATGTCATGTCATGATTGGCATTGATTTACGGTAGTATTATTATCATAAATAACATAAGATTAAAACTCTTATCACAGGCAATGATTTGATTTCAAAGACCAATTTTAAGTTTACTAAAATTTAGAATGACCATCAGTTATAATGACTGCAATTTCTAATAGATAATCTATGACTTCTAATTACAACTTTATTGCTTATGGGCCATTTACCTTTAGTCAAATAATGTCAGATTTGCATTTTGCCTTATTTCTTTGTGTCGAAGGAATACATATCATATCATATGCAGTACATTTAGTAGTGTTTACGTAGGAACTACCATCAGTGGAACTTTAAAGGTTTCCGCAACTAACAACCGTTATGTAATGGGAATGATCCGTCTACCAAGCATTCATCAAAATGGGAGAGTTATTACGTAGCAATTACTATTCTGGTACCTCTCTTAGAACAACCTCTCTCTAGTTCGAATAGCAAAATATAATGTATTGCAATCGGACTTATTAAAAATCAACAGGTGACAGATGGAAGTGTTATTAGCGAAAATCAAACAATTGATTAACGCGAGGATTTACCTTGAATACCAACGAAATTCAATGTGGCAAAAATCTCGATTGCCAGAAGTTGACACTATTATCCATATTTTCTGTTATCTGATTACTTAGGTATTCGTAAATTTTGTAACTGCCCTAAGTTATTCATTTGTCTGAATTTTGCGAATTTGTTAAGGGGGCGAAATTTTTATTAATAATAATAAATGGTAAATCACAAACAATCACAAACAATTACATTCTACCAATTTTTGGGTTCTTGTACAATTATTTTTTTAAAAAAATTTTCTATTTACACACAGACGTAGTAAATAGATACTCAAGTCGATTGGTACGATTAACTCATTTTTTGTCATTTTGGCGCTTGGTTCCTTTTAGATAAGCGCTATCCACATTCTCTATTTCAACTTCATTTAACTGTAACATAACTTTTCTATAATAGATCGATGAATGCCGGAAAATCTTTATTGTTGTTTTACTGCTTTTCGGTGCCATGTTCGATTAGTTTCGAATTAGAAAGTGTTGACTTAATGTCGCCAATAAGTTACAGGAACTTTAAATAGAATACTTTCAGTTATCATTACTTTGAAGTGATTCTTTGGTTACGCTGTGCAGTCGGCATTACTACTAATTCTCACTTTAAAGTTATGTAGAGCAGTATCTGCGACGTTGCACATACTGCAGCAGTTATTTGAAACTGTAACAACTATGCAGTACCTAAATTCAGTAGAATTTACGTAATTGTTACTACACATGCATACCACAAGGTGAATTTTACACTAAAGTCGCAAATTTAGTGATGGTTATGTAATGTTTACTATATTAAAGTTCCGATGCCAGTTCCCGTCATTTTGGTGCTACTTGAGATTTACACTGTGTCTTTGGGTTGCAAAGAATTTTGCATTTGTTTTGTAGATGTCCGTAACTGCTACGAGTTACAAATAATTTATTGTAGGTTCTCACATAATTAATTTGTTTAATAAGGAAATATTTTTTTCCTTGATAGATTCTTATCAATAAGTCAGGGTTGCGAGGAGATTTTTGCATTCATTTCTTCAACATTTTTAGTTTCCCAGACTTTTTAATAAATAGAAGTGACTTAAGGGATTTTATTTCTTAACAGGGAGGAAACTATTTTCTTTTTGACATGGCTTTTCCTCTTCGATAAGGGCACAGAATCTATACTTTATATTTGTCATAGAGGCCAATGATGCAGGGAGATTTTTGTAATTTTTATTTAAAAATTCATAGGTTTTTTGAAAACATATTATTTTCAAACATTCTTAATACTAATAAGTAGATTTATTGTTCATGCTTCTCCAAAGCCAAAAGTACTCAGTTGTAGCAACATCTGGCACACTGTGAACACAGTGGAATGTCTGTCAGATGGCCCATATGATAACAAGATAATGAAGAGGACACCCATGACTTTCCCATAGTGGTGGATGATCAAATTTTTATATCGACACGACCAACATCTGTTTAGGATATTATATTGTTAATTTTGAAATAGTAAATGTATACGAATGGTCCATAATATCATATTTACTGACAAAACCCTAAATAGATACTGCTTAAAATAGTCACAATATAAAAATTTTGGCGTCCAGATTATTATGCGGTAATTATTTACAGAAAAATTTATAGTATAGTCAGGGCGAGTCTTAAGTGTGTAGTTATATTTAAACCACCGATTCTTGACATCTGTAGAAACCCACTAACAGACTTTTTTAAATTCCCACATATAATTGAGATAGTTTTCAAAAAATAACATAAAGTTTTTTTGGGACTGCTGGTGCCTTATCTTAAATGATGTATTGGATTGAAGCAGCGTTGCCACATTTCTTATATAACTGTATCCTGGCAACGTACTGTTTTTTATAATTTTTTTGATTAAATTTGAGATCGAAGTTTTACTTACTGTGTTACTGTTATTTACTATTTATAATTTGTTCTTACTGGTTCATTTCGTAAAAGGCTGTGATTAATAATGGCGAATAATTATCATTCTAACGCTGAGCGGCTGAATATGTTAAAGGCATATTTTCAAGTCGATGAAAATGCTACATAAGCAAAAAAGCTTTACATAGAGCGCTATCCAAACGTCAAATTCCACATAAACATACATTCGTAGCAACTGTTCAACGATTACGAGCTGCGGAAAGTTTCAAGCCTCCAAATCACAATCGTGGACGACCGGTTACAAATAGAATTATAGATGTCGAACCAGAAATTCTGGAGGCGGTTGAAGAAAATCCTGGTAAATGAAACAATCTTAAAATTAAACCATAATAGTTGTACTAATTTAAAATAGGAAAATTGTAACGAACTTGGCAATGACAATACTGCCTTTAGTAGCAAGCTGTTATTTATTATTTACGTCATTTCCGTGAACGGTGTTTGCTGAGTTATCCAGTGCCCATCAAAATGGCAGTTGCTGATGGACGAAAAAATTATCAGAAACTGAAAATTGTTTGTTTAAAAAATTATTTTGACAGTGCCAATCAACTGTACTCAACGGAATATACTGAGAGTTAAAATATAACTACGCATTTAAAACTCACCCTGTTTGTATATTTAATCTATGCTCCAATGGAACCAAATAAATAAAAAATGTGCTTTTTGTGTATATACCAGTTTATAAACATTTTTTATTAGGTGATTCTTTTCTTTTCATTAATACAACAAATGATTAGGTATGTAGGTACCTAATTGATATTTTTTAAAATAATTACTAAAGGCTTTATGATAGTGGATGATATGATAAACTTGTATTAAAAACAAACAATTATTTACATTTCAAAACATACTGACGTAATATACTGATAGTCATAATTATCTGAATATAAGCAAACATTTAAATAATAAATAAATATGTTATTATTCTTTTTAATATTATGCAATTAGTACAAAATGACTTAAAAATATGTGCGAAATATATCTGGGAAAAGTTTACAAACAAGTAGAAAATAGGTTTTAAGGTTGTTCTAAGAAAACGAAAAAGGGAATGCTGAACGCATAGAAAAGTTTGATTTTGTTTCAGTCTCTGGGCATATGTCTATCTTTGGCCTCAAAGGAAATACCTGTTTGGCTTAGGTATGTATAAGAAATTATTAGGTACTTTTAGGGTCGATACTTTCAGTCTCGGTTAACCCTAAACGGATGATAATATGCAAGGAAACCATTGTTGTAATAATGAGAGAGAGATAGTATCATTCAATTAGTGTTAACCGAGAATGAAAGTACCGGCCCTTAATCACTTATTTAACATCAGCCTATTACCATTCAAAGCCAATTATACTTTGGTAGTAGGTATAAATGAAAATATTTTTTAAGCAATTTTTGTATTGCTTTAAATACAATATAGTCTGTGTATATATATATTCTTCATATAACCAATAAATATTTTAAAAAATCTGACATTCTTTTTCTTCGTATTATGCAGTGGTCCAGGGGTTTTGGTTTTTGTATTCTAACTAGAGGGAATTATTTCTCTACTGTAAGTTTTCCTTTTTAATCTCAGTATTTTTTTACTACTAATACTATGGCCCAATTACTTTATGTGTCAGTTAACTAAAGTTGCACTTTTAGAAAGCGAGTTTTTAATTTTTGCATTAGTTATAGGAACAAATATTTTATTTTTAAGTTAACTTTTAGTTGAACTATTTTGTAACATGATTTCATCGATTTTTATGTTAACTCCCTTGTTAACTTCTAGTTAGCGGTTAACTCGTACACAAGGTACCAGCCCTACTAGTATAAATACTGTCATAATCTTATGTCATCTTGCATGTAGTAAGGCGAAGTATTGTAGATTTTTAATAGTTTCTGTGATAACATTGAAGCAACTGAACAATTATTGAAACATCGCGTCGTGTTTAATTTATTATCTATGTACCTAAACTAGCACAATCAGATAAGAATGACAGTGTAAAATTAAGAAACTATAGGTAATTTATTGTTATTATATCATAGTAGGTTTGAAAGGATGCTTATGTAATACCTATTACCCAACTAATTAATTTATTATTTTTTTCTAGAAATGCAATAAAAATATTAAATCACAATTATTTTGCAAAATTCAAGGAAGCAATTTATTAATACATTAAATGCTTTATTGTAAGTAAGTCTCCCTGGGAATAATTGATTGATTTTTTCAATTTAATACAGATATTACATCGTTAACTATAATTGTTCATATCTGATCTTATCATAACGGGCAATTTTTTTAACTCAAATAAAGTCAATCCAATCCTTGTTTCGCATTTCTCTGATATCATATATAGCATTTCTAACACGCATATATTATCAAATAACTCATTGCATTGTTCACATAAGTGATTGTTCAAATTTAGATTACAAAACATATAAGCAAGTAATTTCTTGATAAGTAGAGCTCGGGTTCCCAGTGATGGCTTTTATGCAGACATAATATTATATTGTAAACACCTACTTGAAACATTCTCAAACAACAGGAAAACAGAAATTTATACAACATGATCAAGTGAATTATATTTCATTTTAAAATTGTAATATGTAAATTAGTTTTATCGGAAAACGTACTAAATTAAATAAAAATGTAATGGATTATTTTACAGTTGTGGCCATTCTGGGAATTTACGTAGGTACCTGTGCTCTGTGGGTCAATTGAGAATAATGAGTAGGGGAAGAGAGACAACATGCAGTTTGTCAGTACAGTGCATAACGTCGAGTCGTATGTAACAACAGTGCGAAATTGTATACAGACGATCGGTCTTTTTAAATTCTGTCTCATTGTAAACCTTTACAGGCTACAGTAAATTTGTGGATTTGCAATATCCGGAATTGCAATTTGACGGTATACGATTATATTGCAGTAGCTGTGACAAGGCGGTTTCTGGGGCATGTAACATATATTAATAAACACATTTCCTCAGACAACCATAAAAGGAGTGTGTGGCTCTACTGATAGTGACAGGCAACGCAATTTTAACTTAGATTTACTGGAAGTGTTGGTTGGATGAAACATACAGTGGTCGAAATTAGACACTCCTTTTTAGTAAACTTTTGCAAAAAAAAAACATTTTCAGCGGAGTATGACAAATTGTCTAAATTGTATTAGATTTTGAAGTATTTTAAACCGAGATATTGCCCTTTAAAGCTTCGTTCTCTTGTAAGCTCCAATGTATAATATATTTGATAATTATAAAAAATACTTTACAAAACCTCTTCTGAGAAATATAAACAAAAATCGCAATTTGTCTTTTCTTTGCCAATTGTTATTTAACTTTAATGCCCTTTGCACATGACGATTTTTAACGGCCTCGGGATTTTCAAGCATCAGTACATATGCGTTCATTTTATATTAAATTCAGCTTGTAACAACGAAACCACGACAGAACTTACTTTTATGCATATAATTGAGTGCCGAGCACTTTACTAATAAGCCAATTCCAACATCTCGCTCTAGTAGGATGTGGAAATGATGTTGCCAAATGAGAGATTTTCCAAGTTTTAAAAAACTTAGGAAATAATTTCATTCTAGTTCTATAGCAGGATCATCGTGGGAAGAGCACAATATTAAATATGGTGCTCCAAATTTTGTGGTGGCACTCATATATCATGGGGCCTAATTTTTTTTTTTTTTTTGGCATTAGGACTTAGTCCATACAGCCAGATGCACTTATATTAACTAAAAGGTAAACTAATGCTAACATGAAAAAATACACTGGGAAAATACAGGGACACTCTCTTCTCGCCTAGGGGCCTATCAAGGCATTTTGTTTTTTAAAAAAGACCTCACAGGTGCGGCCACGGGTAGATTAGGAAAATAAACAAAGGTAACACAAAGGAGCAAATCTACACCTAAATTCTAATGCCGCTTCTTTGGATAAATAATATTAAACAGTTCAAAATTTCGATTTTGTTAAGATGCATTAAGGTCAGTAAGTTGAATGGTGTTGGAATATTTATTTCTAGTAATTTATTGTATAGTTCATTACTTTCGTTTATGTGTCTACTACAGTTAAAGAAAATATGGTCTAAGTCACCCTCAGTATTCATGTAATACATAAATTCACATAAATTCGATGTGACAAGTCCCAGTTTATAGGGATTTCGGGAATTATTTTACAATACCTCCTGGGATTCGTAAAAAAACACAATATCAAATTAGTATTTCTAATAACTCAATGATATATTCAATAGTAATAAATGATATATTCAATGGTAATAAATAAGGTAACTTACTTCTATAATCAAAGGCAAGGACATGAAAATATTTTCTGAGCACTTTGTATAGTTCCACTCTATGAGGTGTTAATCTGGTTCCAGCATTTCCATGGTGATATAGAATAACGTTTTGCCCATCTCCCAAAATGTCTTCAAAATACTGTTCGTCAGTATCATTCAACGAGTGGCTTATACTTTCAGGAAGAATCTGCCAGATACCAATTTTTACATTTTCATCTGTTAGCAAATAAAAGTTTCGTGCGCCCTCAAGTCCGTATTTATGAGGATTATCATAATCAGCATTTGATGGTACGTGTACTGAAATGAAAAAAAAAAAAGATAATACAATAATTGTGCACAGTGTGATCAAAATTTCGTGCTCAAGCCTGATTTCTTGAAAAGGCAAGCTATGGGGTCGAAGTGAAAATTGATATTGAAAATAGCGATGTTATGCTGGAAGTCACTGTCCACTATGAACTTTTAAGCTAGCCGAAGCTCGCCGTCAGGACGTTACTAATTTAGTTTAATATCACTTTTTTTCCATACCCTACTCAAATGCACATTAATTCATAAATAGATATATACTTACATACTTGATTATGCATGTTAATGTTTTGTTATGCCACTTGACAATTGGAGGGGTGGATGGATAAAGGTGTTAACTGACATCGTTTCAAAAATTGGAATATACTATTTGATAAATGTGTTGTGATGTTACAACTTATCACCAATGTCTCGTAACGTTTCTATGGTTAGACGCTTAGATACCGAATGGATACAGAAGCTAAGAAACAATAACTCCCTGTTTTTGGTGAGTAAAGTAAAAACGTTGTTCTGACAAATTAGGAATTTGTTAGTTAACACCTTTATCCATCCATCCCTTCAATTATTGAACTACTTTTCATGAGAGCAGCCTACTATAAATTGAATCGCATATAATCATAAACTTATTGTAATGCTTTAATTTGCATGGTGACGAATTTTTTAATTGTAAACTATGTTTCCTTTAAAAATATTTTCGAAGACGCAAACAAATTCTAAATACTATTTATTGAATAGTATTAATAAAAAAAAATCAAAAATAAAAAAGCTCAAGCTCTGAATTAAAATTTCAAGGGATTATTAATTACTACCCTAGCGCGGCGAATTGAAGTGGACGAAAATTAGTCATATGTACAAACTTCACTCCAAAAATTATTTTTTAATTCCTAACCATTTCCAAAAAAATACATGAAAATCAGTTCCTACACCCATCCTTTAGGGGCTATAAAAAATTATATAAATGACCAATCTTTAAATTTCTTAAGGAATCTAAATTTGAATGTTTTACATTCATTTCTGAAACACCCTGTATATGAAATCCACTTAGAACTTAAAATAATTTTGATTGGGGCATAACAAATGTATTATCAGATAAAATATAATAAATCACATCAGATAGGTGGTGGTGGATAGGTCGATGTCATTTATACGGATTTTTCTAAAGCATTCGACAGAATAGACCATGGCATTGTATTAAAAAAATTACATTCCTTGAGCTTTAACCTAGAATTAATTTATTTTTTGGATCCTCTTTTCGTAACAGAAATCAATTTGTACAATACTAAGATCATAGATCTATGGAATTTATATCTCAATCAGGCGTTCCACAAGATTCGGTACTGAGCCCCTTATTGTTTATCATATTCATAAATGATATCGTACTTGACCTCCAATGTCCATCTTTCCTATATGCTGATGACTTGAAAATTTACCATAAAATTGATAGTATATCCGACTGTAATAAATTACAGGCAGACTTAAACACACTCAATAACTGGTGCAACAAATAAAGCTTGTCTGAAAATATCAGTAAATGCAATATGGTTTCGTTTACCAGGAAGTTAAACAAGTTACAATTCGATTACGATATTAACGGTACTACACTGGAATGTTGCGACAATTTTAAAGATTTAGGTGTCACTTTTGATTTCCAACTATCTTTTAGGGAGCATACAAATGATATTGTATCGTCATCCTTTAAAGTGCTTGGTTTTATCATGCGCAACTCCCACGATTTTCATAATACGACTACACTAAAGACTTTATACAACACGCTGGTACGACCTAGGCTTAAGTACGAAAATGTGGTTTGGGACCCATGCTACGATATCCATATTAATAATATTGAAGGTATTCAAAGAAAGTTTTTAAAATTTATGTCTTTTAGGATTGACCATATTATGTATCCCCCTGTGGGTTATGATAAGCTACTGTTGTTAAATCGTTTCTCATACAGTTCTATGACGCATCGTAAAGACATGCAAATTTTTTATTTAAATTTTTGAACAATATGATACTGTCCACAATTTTTGGAAAAAAAATAATTTTAGAGCACCCACTCACTAGGCCAACTAGATCCACATCTTTATTTTATGTACTATTGCGGCCGAAAAAGAGTAATCGATTTATCAAGTAGTATACTGAATAAGACTTACAGGAAACAACTACTCAGCGGACAAAAGCCCCGACCTGCATTGAATTAAACCTGCAAGTCTTGTTTGGTAGCTAAAATCATTGTGTCAATTCCTCACTAGACATAGACCGGCTTCGAACTTGTTATGTTCTCGTCAGTATGCCATAAGTAACGGAAAAGACAAATAATAATAGCAAACCAGGCTAGCCTAAAGCAGATTAAACAAGATAGACATAGCGAGTGATAAGTGTATCCCACTGGTGGTCAGTGCCACTACCCGTCAGACATCATTAATGTCTTAGTGACTGATAGCGACCTACAAAGCAGGTACCAGGAGCTGTGACCTCTAACCCTGGCTAAACTATATACTGAATAAGACTTACAGGAAACAACTACTTAGCGGACAAAAGCCCCGATCTGCATTGAATTAAATCTGCAAGTCTTGTTTGGTAGCTAAAATCATTTGTCAATTCCTCACTAGACATCAACCGGTTTCGACTTGTTATGTTCTCGTCAGTATGCCATAAAGTATATAGTTTAGCCCACCAGGGTTAGTAAACTAAGTCAAATTAAGTAAAACTTTTGTTAGCTGATTGTTTTGTTGTATTAATTACCTTAATTTATATTAATTTCATATGATTTATATGTTATATATGTAAACGTACATCATGTTAGTACTCTATTTCTGGCCCCGTAATTGTAATGTAAATTCTGTTGGGTATGTGTATATAAAATGAAAAATAGAACAAAACAAAATAGCTTAGGATCGTTAATTTAAAAGTTCATATTGGACACTGATTTCTAGCCTGCTATGATTACCTTCATTATCAGTTTTCGTCTTTGCCAAATCCTTGCTGTTTCCAAAAAATCGGGATTGGGTGCGAAATATATTAATCAACCTGTATGATAATTTAATATTCATTTAGAATAATATAGCAGTACAATATGATGTAATAGAGGGTGTATCGGAAATGCATTGACAACAGTTGATCAGATTTCTGAGACCAAATCTTAATTTGGCTAATAATTTTTTTGCCCCTACACCCAGGACTTTTTTATTAACACTTTTCAAAATATCAATTTGTTTAGTAATTTTGAATATAATGATTAATGACATACTTAATATAGAAAAATGACTATCATGTTAAAGATATAATCCAAAATATGCACCATGTACGAAATCCACTCTTTAACATTTATAATAAACTAGTAGAAATATAGTTTTTTTGAGCTGATTACTGCCTACTGGGTTGCTAATTAATTATACTTACTGAAATTTAAAAACACCACGGAGCTTTGCAACTTGTAGGAATACTTAAATATTAATGGAAATATGACAAATATCACAATGAATATTAAGGTAAATATCTTAAATGTGGCAAACGCTATTCTGAAACAAAAAAGAAAAATTCATCAGTTATTTTTGTATTCATAAGAAAACAATAACGTTATAATCAGCGGCGGTTAGTAATAATAATATTACTACAGTCGAACTTCTCTAACTCGAATCTCCTAAATACCCCAAGACTGTTCGAGTTAGAGAAAATTTGAGTTAAAGAAAATACTTCTAAAACGAAGTATATATCAAGGGAACACATATTCGAGTTACAAAGAATTTCAAGATATATAGTTCAACTGTATAAGTAATAATAATAATAATAATATAAGTAATAGTAATATAGTAATAGTAATATAGTATGTAATAGTAATATGTGCTGCAGTGCTGCACCAAGTTGCATTACACCATTACAGATTAAAGAATAGGTACCGAAAAAATATGATAATTTTTTATTTCCAGAAATAATAAAATATAAAAATGTGAATTTATAAAAACAAAATTTTATCCTAATTGTATAAATATGTATTATTTATTTTTCTCTATTTGGTAATGCAGTACTTTAGCACCTCCGAGGCGGCAACTTGGGCTACAGCTGGGTCGCCTGATTATAACACTTTTCTATGGAAATTTGGAATGGGACATTTTCATCAATGGGAAGATGAAAATGCATTAACTGAAAGGTCTTTTATGAGCAGAAACTACTCATCAAACTTTATTCTTACACTTTAACCTAGAGATGGGCAAATGATAAAATACCAACATGGTACAAATACGGTTTATTGAAATTTGCCGTAAGAATTAAATAGGCAATTTGAATATTTCTTGAAATTTCAAAGTAATTTACTTTGTAAAATACTAGTAAATTACCAAATTTCAAATTTTACGCCAATTTTACCAATTTTCTAGCCTCAACATTTTTACAAAACATGTTTTCTTTGTAGAGTAGAAAATAAAAATAATATCAGAGCAATAAATAAATATTAAATACAGTAAGTGATTAAAAATGAAACATAATATTTTTATTTCTTATTTTAGAAAATGCCAAGTCTGCGGTATGACAACAAAGAAATTATGAAATGCCCATTTTGCTCTAAGAGGTTAGCAGTAAATGCAACAAAGTTGTCTCAGCATTTACTTAAATGCCGAAACTGTCAATCGAAAATCAAGCATCATGAAGAACAGGAAAATATCAAGCCTGGTTCTAGTTCAAACTGTAGTTCTTTTACGTCTACATCTACTGCGGACAAAATTTCTAAGTTTCTGGACACAGTTCCTGTTAACCAACAAGACATTCTGCAAGACGCGTCAGCCAGTACAATATCCCATTACCAATTAGCATTGTGGAAAATAAGCACATTCAAAGATTTATTAAGCAGATGCGTCCTAGCTTCAAATTACCACCCAGAAAAAAATTGTCGACAACCCTATTAAATCGAGAGTATGATAAACTTGCCACAGCTGTACAACAAAAAAAAATGAAGCCGAGAGCTTAACTCTCTTAACTGATGGTTGGACCGACATAAACAGAGTATCTCTTAAAAATATATTTGCAACTCCTCAACCTGTATTTATAAAAACTATTGATGCACAGGTAGAAAGACATACATACATCAGAGTATATTTTCAACAATATCCTTAGCAAAAAAATTGAAGTTGTTGGCAGTAACAAGGGGAGCGCTTTTGTTACAGATAACGCAGCCAACATGAAAAGTGTCTGGAATTTCTTAAAAGCTAAATTCCCACATATAATATGTTATGGTTGTGTGGCACATGGACTTAACTTTCTATCAAAAGATTTGAGATGGGGAACCTATGCCACAATGATTGGAAGTCTAATAAAAAACAAAATAAACTTACAAACAGCATGCGTTGATGTAAATTTACCTGCTGTTGTAGATAAGCAAATAAAACGGTATGTTAATGATGACAGGTTTTGGGATAAAACCAAAATGTGCCATAAGCTTCTTCGGCCTTCTGTGGATATTATTACAACATGTGAAGGTGATAGTCCATCACTGTTTAAAGTATCCAATAATCTGAAAATTCTTGAGGTTCGTATAAATGAGGCATCTGAAGATTTTTCTTTAGTAGAAAAAGAACACACATTAGAGCTCTTTAAGATTAAAAAGGAATATTCCATGATTACCAATTAACTGCAAGTTTTTTTAGACCCAAGGCAACATGATCAAAATCTCACTAAGGCAGAAATAAATATTGCCATGGATTTTATCATTAGATGAGCTAAAAAATTGGGATGGTAACAAAATTCTTTCCGAAATGGTAGAATATAGAGCAAAGTTAGGTGATATTTCAAATACATTGTTTTGGGATATTTCTCAAAATAAAAGTGGCGGCATGGTGGAAGGAATTTTCTCCTCAAAAATTGTTGCATGAAGTTCAGTGCGTCTTATTAATATGCCTGCCACAACTAGTAGTTGTGAGAGAAATTTTAAAGCTTACAGAAATATCAAAACCAGAAACGCAGGTTGACGGTGCAGAGAACTGAAAAATTAGTATTCATTAAATATAATTTAAATATAGAAAGTTTAGACACAGATAAGGCAACAGTAAAGACTGATACAGAAAAAAAAATTTAAGAGGAATTAATGGATGTTGTGGAAGAAAGCGAAGAAAAATACGACACAGATGATATTATAGACGATGAATAGGAAAAGGATGAAGAGGAAGAACATAGTATTTAGCATTCCACAAGTAGTGACAACACCAGTGGCAATATATTACCCGGACATGTTACCATTCAGAGCCAAGATGGACATGATGGAACTAAGATAATTGTCTTTAAAAACCTTCATTTTCAGTAAAAACTAAACTAAAAGGCAATTTTATATATCTATTGAGGTCTAAAAGTGTGATTTTTTTTATTTTGTGGTGTACACTCATACACACAATGTTTGATTTTATGTATTTAATATTTTATTTAAAGACGAATTTAGAGAGACCAATCTTAGTCTTGTCTAACTTTTGCCTTTATGTTGTTAAATTTGCGGAATGTTTGTTTTATTTTTGAATAAAGAATAAACGATTTTAATTTTTTTATACTTTTGTTAATTATCTTCAATGGTTTCATAAAACAAGTGCGATCTATGAAAATGTGTACTGCCGAAAACAGTAAAAACCAATGATAACATAACATAGAAACAATTATTATAAAAGTACCCAATATCTGACTTATAAAAAAAAACACAATGTATTTGGTATTTTCGGAAAGCTTTCGCCATGACGAAGCGAATTAAAGCAAAATATACATTTCTTTAAATTTTACTGTAAATTTCCGAAATTTTGAAAAGCATTTTACTGGTAATTTTGAATTTTTGGAATTTACCCATCTCTACTTTAACCAATTTCAAGAAAAGAATTTTAAACGAGATTTTGCGCACGCCTTTCGAAAAGTAACTTCCCAAGGAAGGTTAACACTTAACAAATATTTACATCTTCTGGAACACCCTGTATAATATAATTTGATACGAATTGCATTGTCTCTTACACATTATGAAATTATAAAAACATTTACAACTTTTCCAGGTTCAAGAGAAATATATTTTTTCAAAATAAAAACAAAAATAATTATAATTCGCATGCAAAATATTATTGCAAATAACTATTTAGTGTCATATTAGCATATCATATAAACGACTTGTTCTAATAACTCATTGCCAAATAAATTAAATGTGCGTCAATTAACATGTATTAGGACCGCGCTAAATATGAAAACAATAAAAGAATATTTTGCATAAAGTTGACAAATTTAAAATCAAATAAATTTATGGAGACAAAAAGTAGATTAACTGATGTTTCATGTACAGGGTCCTCACGCGAAAATATCTTTTGTTGGAATAACTTGGTTATTTTTGAAGTTATCAAAAAAGTGTAAAGACCTCCTTAATTAATTTTGTTCGCAGAATCCAAGTTTTGGATGAAAAAAAAAACAATTGCGCACCGTGTATAAGAAATACGACATCTTACTTTGTTTGATCCTCAAAAATCAGTACCTGTCATGGCTAATTCTTCTTCTTTTTTTTCGAAGGTAACTACATTTAACAGAATCATAAACGATATTTTAATATCTAAATCCAAATATCTCAAAAACCTTTTGAAATAACATGACACATGTTGATATTTTTGAAATTAGAAAAATGAGGAGAATCGAAATATTTAAAAAATAATGTGAAATCGCATATTTCTTAAACGCGATCTGCAATAGTTATTTCAAAAAAGAACATTTTCGCGTTATAGTCCTGTATAAATTGAAGAAGAGATTAAACATGGTAATTTTACAAATTTACGAAAAATTTTTTGGGAATATCATGTAAAATTGCAGTGAAAATCAAAATATTGATAATATTGCATGGAGATGTGGGGTGAGACAAGTCCATTGGAAATGTCCATCAGACATGACTGTAAAAGTGGGCTAGTCCGAGGCACTTTTTAACGTGGAAAAGTAGGATGCGCATGTGCAGTAAATCTTGTAAACAGCGGTTATAAAATTCTACCAGAATTGTCAAAATGTGCAATTTATAGCTGTATTCAAGGAACTGCGTATCTTGACAATAAAGTTAAAAGATTTATTGGATAAATATATGATAACTGTACACAATAATTGTAATCAATAAATTGAAGATATGCGATTTAATATAAAGGCCATTAATATTAATAATGAAAGTAAAATCCTGAAAGAGGTTAGCCACTTGTTTACATTTCAAACTTACTATTATTTGTAAGCGCAGTAACATATTTTTTGAACATTTGTTGGAAGTCTGTAATAATAATAAGGTAAAAGTCAAAAGTCCATTGCTACGCAAACGACAACCACACACACAGACCGCCTGGTCATTCCGTTTCTTCACTGAGTTACCGTAGCTTCTATCATACCGCTGATAGAATAAAGTGGTGTTCCTATACTTTAAAACAGGAACTGGCGCTCGAGACCGTTACCAAAATAAAAAGTTCAAAAGTACAGCAAGGCTACTGAAGGGTGCCAAAGTGACACGACACACACACGCAAATAAGCATTGCGGTGGTAAGTAGTGCACGTCACATTCTGTCTCCAATAGACTTTTATTTTTGAGGTTAGGTCTAACTTCCGGACTTTTCCGGACATTTCCGTGGAAAAGTGTCTCAATTTTACTTTTCAGTGAAATCCACATCTCTATTATTGAAGCATCTTGCATCTTTTTTTATATTCTGATTTTTTTTAAATAAAAATTTGTTCAAAATTAAATTATGCATAAATTATTGAAAACGATCAAAATTTTTAAGCATTTCTAGTAAAGTAAAATCCATCATGATTTCAATTGAACTAAACGTTAGCTTCCTTATTTAAATATAGTCCAGTACCTTTAGTACCCGTTAAAGAAAAAAGTTCAAGAAAGCTGAATTTTTTTACACTGTAATTCCATCGTTCTAAACAACATCCTTCTCAAAAGTCCCCTGTGATCCGTTGCATGGAAAATTATTTAGGATGTGTAAAAGGGTTAAAAACATATTTTCTCGCGTTCCTATTAATTTTACGAATACGAACATTACTATAAGACCGAAAGATTGGAAAATTATCTACAGAAAAAACCTTTACTCATTCTGTCATACGAGTTACAGTTTTCGAGAGAACTTGATGTAAAAGTTCTGAATCGAGCCAATACTTCGATTTCACTACCCACTGATATTGTAAAATTATATTTTAAAAATAAATTTAGGCAAGCACGTTTTAAAACCTACAAAGGGATGAAGTATAGTATAGATACTATTATTCGTATATAATTAATAAGTAAACCTGAATAGAAATGAGCAACTTAGTATCCTCTCTTTTATTTTGCATTTTATCTACTATGCTTTGGGTGTATACTTGCTCACCGCATTCTTGCTTACAAACCGTACAGTTTTGGTTTGTTGGTTGGCGTTTGTAGACGTATTTTGCAGTGTTAGGAAATAAAGTCTAAACCAAGCAAAGGAACAGAGTGGAACAAAAAATCTTCTCTTCTCGAAGTTTTGACAAATATACTACTACTACTAACCTACAATACATTTAAACATTTAGCATTTAAAACCTAGCATATAATTTTTACATGTTTTTAAAATAAATTAAAATTAATATTTAAGTCATTGCTCAAAATCAGAGCTTTGAGTTGACTTTTTAATGTATATATTGAACTGTTGTGTAACTGCAAGGATAGACTATTCTAAACATAAGTAGACAGATATGAAAAGGAGGATCGAAATATTTCATACCTAGGTCGGCTTGCATGTAAATGATAATTTGTTTATCTCAAATTTCGGTTATGTATATAATTTCTCAAAACAAGTTTGTCAGATAGATACATAGGTTTCTGTCCTGTGTTGTTTAATAGTGAGGCGAAGTGCACGAAATGTCTCTCATTTAATTTTAGCAGCTTTAACTCTCTAATATGAGCTGTAATATGATCGTAAATTGAGCGATTAGTAACAAATCTGGTGAAAATATTTTGAATTTTTTGTCATTCGTTTTTTTCCGATAGATTTAAGCAAGGTCCATATATACAATCACAATAGTTGACGTGTGACAAAACTAATGACTCACACAATAGCTGTTTAGTTTCAATTTCAAGTATATTTCTTAAAGATGAAATCAGTTTAAAAGGGCAGAAACATTTTCTACAAACGTGATATACATGAGAAATAAAATAAAAATTCTTATCAAGTATAAGCACTAAAGTCTATTCACTTGTGGAAAGAAACAAAATAACAAAAATAAAATTGACATGGTTTTGAATAAGAAACTAAAATGACTGGTTACGCCGAAATAAGAACATCCTAATTTAATAAAAAATTTCGATTTTGATATAAGAAAGCCAAACGTCTTAAAAATTTCCGTTACTTTTTATTTTTTGTACCCATAAGAAATAATGTCAGAAAATAAAACAATTTTAAATTTTACCTTCTTTAGAGCGGACCAACTTTTTGCTACACAATTTTTATATTTCTGCTTTAAACAATGTTATGTTTCTCTCTATCTTAATATACGTATAAAGCAATATGCTGCATTTTGGGCATTTAGTATAGTATGTCTAAAGTCAGTTGGAATACTATAAAAACGCCGACAAAGGAATTTATCCATCAATGAGTAAATCCTTTTATCGGGCGTTTAAATTCTTTGTCGGCTATTTTATATCGTTTCAGCTGACTTTGGATATACTATACTACTGACCTGCGTAAAAAAGTGATTAAAATATACACCATATTATAGTCCATTCATTCACATGAGCACATAAAAAACTGTTTACCTGGGCTCGCAGAGCGACCCTTTGTCGATCGTCAGTCTTGCGTAGTTCTCTAGCATAGGCGCGCGGTGCATTATAAATGCACACAATGTATTTATATAATACCGCGCTCCTGTGCTAGACTTTTTTAATTTGCTAAATTAAGATGTTTATACTTACATCAAAAATTCTCATTTCGTCGTGATATATCGACTGTTAAAATTTTCGCTATTAAAACTAAGTCACTTCGTATAATAAAACACAATTTAAAAAACAGTAAATAATTAAAACATCAAATACCTTACCGATAATTATTATAAAATCAGCCAATAAGCAATATCAATAAAGGCAAATAATTTAACTCAAACATTACACAACACATAAATTAAATTATTGTAAAAGTAAAATTATATATTTGTCGTCGAAACACAATTCAATTTATATCAAAACACAATCTACAAACGTCTAACTACTGCCGATGCCTATGAAATAAAATAAACAATAAAAATTTAATTAACCGCTATCGGAACTTTGCACGTGTGTATATTTGCCTGCCGTCTGCACCAATCATCAGCGCTCATTTTGTTCCCTGTCCTGGCTAACGCTGCAAAGCTTATGTGAATAAACTTTACATTTTTAACTTCTTCAACCTGTTCGATATTTATATTGTCGATTGACAGATTGACACTTGAAAATTAGCAAGATATCTTAATTTATTAACAATACCAAAGATTACATTGTTTTATTTGGATTTAATAAAAGTGAATTTTGTAACGTCCAAGTTCTTATTTCATTCAAGTCATCATTTATTTTGGTCTGGGCCTCCTCAGAACTTAAGAGATCAAAAGTAAAATAATATTGTAAGTCATCAGCATACATATGAATTGAACAATATTTTATAACATGTGGTAAATCTGCCATAGAGATATTAAATAGTAAAGGCCCCAATATCGAGCCTTAGGGCACTCCAGAAGTTAACTCGTATTGATTAGATATTTTTCTCCCATTTGAAGTATCGAGACAAGTATATTGGAAGCGATTACGTAAATAAGATGTGTCACATTAAAATATTATCTTTTATTCCACAAAATTTTACCTTTTTTGCCAACTGTTTGTGTTGAGGGAATCAAATTCTTTTGACATCTCTAACAAGCTCACTTGAAACAAAAAAAAAAAATCAGCACTTTCGGACTGTCTTTTAAATATTTTTTGTAATTGCGCAAATGGTTGCGGTCAATTGTGTGGCCGCCGAAAGTGGGAACTTCTGTTTGCGGCATTTGTCACGAGCAATCTTGTTTAAATGCTCATGATGAAATCGAAGAAAATATAACAGAAAAAGAAGATGAAAATGTAAAAGAAAAATACGAAAGAGAAGAAAAAAGAGGAAGGTGAAAAGGAAGAAATGTAAGAAATAAACATCGATTCTTGATAACGCATGATTATACTTTGAAGATTCATAATGCTGACATATTACCACCACTGAATAAAGCAATAATGATTGATTTCATTAATAAATTACATAAAATCTTTTTTCATAAAAAAATTCTTTGTTTTCTTTTTAATATATGAAGCCTCTAGATGCAAAAACTCACATTCTCCACTTTTGGCTCATATTAAGTTATTTATACTCTGGAATTTTACTATTAAAAATATACTATTTTAACGACAAAATCGTGTCCAAAACTCACTAAATCCTTATAATATTCAATAGCAAAATCGGCAATTTATTTCAAAACTCACATTCTCCAATGACATATGCGGTGCAAAAGTAACATTCTCCATTTCAGCCAATAAGAGAGCGCCTTTCGACATAACCTCATCGAAACATGTGTTTAAGTTCTTCCTTATTTCTGGTCTAAGTAGGTTACAATTTGTTACTACAAAACTTGCTCTATTATCTAGCGATTTTAAATAAAAACTAGGAGTTTTAGCTTTTATTAATAAACAGTGGTTAGTGCAAAAATGGAAGAATTTGTCAGTCCTTGTACTGGAAACCAAAAATCTCGTAAGAGAGCTGTAAAGAAGATAATTCGAAAGGAGAATAAGTTACAAGCAAAGAAGAAAAAAAACGTCGACACATTGTTAAAAAAACATTAGGGAGAAAATTGGAGAGCTACGGAAGAAAAAATTGAGTATTTACAAGTACATACTAGATAATTCTGAGTCTCAGGAAAACGAAGAAGAAGAAACAAATATACAGCGATGTGAGCCTTTGGACGAAGCACCAGCTCCCATTGTCTAAACTTTCATGGCTCTATCCTAATACATTTTTTTTAAATTATGTTCATTTAAAAATATTTTTCAGTTAACTAAAATTGTTTATTCACTTTAGTTTCTCTAATAAACCCTCATTTATATTATATCGCCCTTTATTCATAAAATTACCATTACCTATTTTTGCTTTAAAATCATTTCAAAACTAACATTCTCCAAATTTTTATTTCAAAACTTACATTCTCCAGTATATTAAACAATTTTTTAAATATTTCCAGATGATTACACTCATTACAACTTTGCCCAATTAATTATAACTGTCATTGCAAATAGCAGGCAAACAAAATTAAAATTCAATCTTAAAATTTAAATGTTGTGCAGTTTTTTCCCTGTTTGTAAAAAGTTTAAAAATGTGGAGAATGTGAGTTTTGCATTTAGACGCTTCATATGACCTAATTTATAAACTTATGAAGTACAGAATAGAGCAAAAATCAAAGTACATATATTTGCTTGGGCCATCATAACTCGTGTGATAAAACGAGTAAGAACCTTTTTTGTAGATAATTCTAATCTTTCGATCTTATAATAACCTTAATATTTGTAAAATTAGAAAGAACGGATATATTCGCTAAAAACTATTTTTTAATCCTTTTACGCTCCGGGGACTTTTGATTGTTGTTTAGAGCGACAAAATTAAAGTGTAAAAAAATGCAGCTTTCTTGGACTTTCTTTAAACGATATATATATTTTTTCTAAATGCACTGGACTATTACAGCAGTAGAAGAAAGTTTTTCCGAAACTTGTGAAATCATCATTCCGAAAGTACTACGTAGAAATTTATAATTTTATTATTAACACATCAAGCAATCTTTTACTTGCTTACATTTGTAAAATTCCTTTGGCAATATCATCAATGACGCACATGAATTTCCATAGAATAAAAAGATACAGTCTTAGACAAAATTAAGGCATAATTTAAAATTTATCGGAAGTTTGATGTTCAAGAATATTCAATATTTCCTGAACCATTTTTCCTCTGTAGTATTGTAGAGTGATTCCTCAGGACACTTACTATTGCTGCTGATTTTCAATCGTAATACTGATATACCGGACGTTAAACTATTATTTTATTGTTTTTTTCCAGGAAATTTAAAACATCCTGTAGAGTGCACTAGCTTTGTTGCCTATGGCACTCGCAACTTCAGCAATGCTCAACAAAATCATACTTTAGTCTCATCTTTTGAATCATCTTTTTTATCATTCTTACTTGACGAGACAAATTTTTATATACCTATATACAGGGCGTTAATTAATTACATGCTAAAACTTCAGGGAGGTTATTCCTTACAACATTTCAAGACGAAAAGTTCATAATAATATATGTTCTAAAATGCTTCATTACTGAGATTCTCAATTTGTTTTTTGTTTTTTTCCATGTATTTTATACATTTTTAAAGATAATTGATTCAAATTTGGTGCACGTACTACTTGTTACAGTCTGTACAAAACAGCTTTACTGCTTTTTGTAATAATCTACAGAGTCATACCGTTTAACCCTCCCCCCTCGAACTTCTATTTACGGCGACACTTTTTTTACTTCCTTGTTCTTTTCTTAAACTTTTTGTTATTTTGCACCGTTTGGCAAAATAACGTAATATTTGTGGCCTAATACAAAAATATTTTGCTGCAATAATAAATAATCCAAATTTAGTAGGCCGATAATTTTGTTTATTCTTGTTCTCTTCAAGCGAGTTTTTTCAACAAATAATTATAAAAAGTTAAACATAATTATTATTAAAATATGGTAAATTTTACAAATGCCAAGTTAACGGATATACATTTTACACGGGCTTGCAGATAGGGATTCTCTTCAAGGTATTCAGGATCCAAGAGAATTTTCTACTATTTACAGGCGCATTCATAAAACCGGAAGTATTAAAAAAAACAACCATTTTGCAGGATCACATCCTACAGTGAGAATTCCAGATATTGAGGAAGTCGTTTTAAACGCAGTTGGAAAAAAATTTCGTTAACACTGAATATTAATTATGTACTTGTTTGGAAAATTTTAGTTGGTAATCTGTTATACCCCTATCACATTAAAGCACTACTCCCTCGTGACTTTCCATTCTGACAGTAGTTTCTTGAAAACTTCACTTATTTAATCGTCAAATATTATTTACCGATGAATCTAATTTTTCTCGAAACGCTATTAGAAATTTCCACAATAATCATTTATGGGCAGACGAAAACCCGCATGCAATTATGGAGTCACATTTTCAGGAGTAATTTTCAGTGAAGATGTGGGCCGGAAAATGTTGGGGATTACATAATCAAGCATGATCTCCCGATTATGCTTGAAAATATCCCTGTGCCCTGGCGCGTACATTTTTGGATTAAACTAATAACAATCATTGGATAGGTCGGGGAGGAACTTAATTATGGCCTCCTAGGTCCCCTGATCTGAATAGTTTGGATTATTTTCAGGGGGTACCTTAAGACTCTAGTTTACGATACACCTATTCAAAATAGAAGAATTAAAAATTCTAATTTCATGCCAAACTATAAGAAATACTCCAGGAATTTTTCAAAAGGTACGTCATCGATGAGAAGAGTTGATGCGTGCATATTAACAGGAGGAAATTTCCAACAGTTACCATGATTTATTAGACTATTTTTTATGCTTAGTTCTTAGTTTTAATAGTTTCGCCCTCACTTTTTGTAATTTGACAGAAATTTAAGTTTTATTATCTAATTGAAATCTTTTTTTAGAAATGTTTAAAAGGAATTCAAGAAAAATTAAATTTGATCCTCAAAAGTTTTTCCTTTAAATCTCAAAAAAATGTCGAACTTCTCAACAGCACCAGTTTATTAGTGCTACAACTTTTCTGTTATTTTACCAAATAACTCTTAAACGGTACAAAACAAGAAAAAAATGCAGGTTACCAAAATGTTTTAGAAAAGGTCAAGGAAGTTAAGTAATAAAAATGGAGCCGCTGTAAAAATAAGTTCGGGGAGTTTTAAACCCTAAAAAAAAAACACCCTGTAGATTGTTGTAAAAATCAGTAAAGCTATTATGTAGAGATCGTAACAAGTAGTAAGTACCAAATTTGAATCAATTGTCTTTAAAATGTCTTTAAAAATATATAAAATACATGGAAAAAGTATCTGATGTGGCCAGCACATAACTTTCTTATACCAGTATATATCATTCTAATCTAAGAAAATCATTCTATTTAATTATTCACTTACCTCGATTAAATTTTAATAGCGTACCTTGAAATGTTTCATTAAAATTTTTATTTTTAAATAATTAATTATCAACGTCGGCGTCTGATACTGTCAATAATAATTAATGACATATATTTTAATAATTTCTTTTTATCGACACTGACATTTTTGTAACTAAATTAGACATTTCAAATGTCAAACTGCCAAATTTATCCTAACCCCATTTTATGAGGTCAAATGTGTAAAAAAATTTCAGTTTACATCAGCTTTATTTAAGTACTTGGAAAATATTTTGTTTGTAAAGACAAATACAAAAAAAGTTTGGGTCCCGTGGACCTCCTTTCAGTTGGCCAATTTTGCTCATCACCGAATTTGTTACTGTCTTTGGCCATTAGAATATGTGTACCAAATTTGAAAGCTTTATTTCAAAAACTGTGACTGCTATCGCATAATACAGACATGCAGACAGATTTTTCCATAAAGTTATGTTTTTGCATTATAATTCATCGAGATTCGTCCAGAAATGCAATAAAAATCTTTTAATTTTTTTTCCCGAAATTGTACCTTTTTTCTTCTTTCATTCATTATGTCTCTTCTGGTGGTACCACACTCACCTAATTTAAAGTATCACCTAAAATTTTGTTGAAAATCTTAATTGCCAAATTTGGGAAGTCTCCCATTAGTATTTTTTGAGTTATCGCGGCCACAGACATACATCCCCCCACACACACACACACACACACACGAACCGACAGATATCATTCGGAAAATAGTAAGAATGGATTCAGCATGGTTTAATACGTAAATATCAATCAAAATCTGGAGGTCTAAAAAAAATAACTATTATACTTCCACATAAATATTAGGTATAAGAAAGTAAAAAAACAAAAAAAAAAAATTGAAAATTCAATACACCGTACCTCAGTAACGAGGCATTTTAAGACATATGTTAATAGGAACTTTTCGTTTTGAAATATTGTTAGAAATAACCATCTGCATGTAATTAATTAAACTGTATGTCTTTATTAACTTCCCTTTTCCAATCACACGTTTGAAAATAATCACGTCCTAATAGGCTTTCGAAAAAAAAAGACTCAAATCAAATGTCACAATTTGTGATAATTTGACAAATGGGACAAATAAACAATTTGTGTTAGGTTTGCTTTCTGCCCACTGTTTTGAATTTTTCTTCTCAAATGAATCCTATTCCAAGGAAAAATCGTAATCTTTTGAAACCTGAATGCACTGTAGTTATTATTACTCTTCAAGAAGGTTGTAATCAAACTCTGTGAGCCCAGAACGGTTTTGTGTGGCTCAGTCAAGCATTTCCAAAATGTTGCAGCATCATAATGAAACTAAGAGGAACACTAAAAATCAATAACGACATACATGTATATAAAAATGTGTATATTTTGTATTTCCTCTACAGTCCATTAATTAATATTAGAATAGAAAAAAAAATTATAAAATTTTGCCGCTAGGGGGATTATACGTATCAAGTGGATAGTTTTCAAAATCAAAAAAATTCCAAAGTAGTAAGTGGTTGCTTCACCGCCAAAAACCACCCCAAACGCACCCTGTTGTAGTTTTTGACGTTTTTCTTAGAAATCGTTGGCTCCAAAAAAAATGTATTGCTTATAAAATTTCCTACAAAAAGGTCGAGCCAATAAATGCAATGGATTTCGAGCAATGCGCGATTGAGGAAGGCGGTGACATGAAACTCGACGCGCGATTCGTATTATCTTGATGAAACGTGAATTTACGATAGTAATAAACATGACATAAACAATAAAGCGAAATATTTGATAAAACTTATGCTTCTGGGACTTTTTTTGCATTGTTTTAACCTTTTTTGCACCATGGTGCTTTTGAGGTTGGAGCTTATTTCCACACCACCCTTGAGGTAGAGCTGCTGCCGCGTTCTTTTAAACGGTTTCCCCAGGAAGTCTAATCCTTTTTAAATTCTCATCAAACTATGCGTTTGAAATGACGAAACCGTACCGACTAGTGCTGGGATAATTCGAATGCAAAATAATTAACCATTCGATTATTGAAATATCTCGAATACCCTTGTCATGAGAATTCGAATGATTTAGATCACGAAGAGTGGTGTCGCCGCCTGTCGATTGAATAATCGTTATTCGTTTCAACAGTTCATTATACAAATTTCAAATACGTGATTCCAGCGATGAGATACGATGCGACTATTAGTGCACTTGAACGCATGTTAGGATTGTTAAGTTTAGTTGTTTACCGTCAGTGGCATTTTGGTTGTGCTGATTTGCGGAATGTAGATGGCTATTGGCTGATGCCATTCGGAGTTGGATTGTCTTAAGTACAGATTGAGTTGCGTTAAAATTTATAATTTATAATTGAGAACTGTATTGAAATAATAGCCAACTGCCAGCCAAATCGATTATTTATGATTATGAATTATGACTCGAATATCCGAATGTCGCCAAGCCATCGATGTCGATTTCCCCACTTTTCGAGCTCTAATCATAATTCAAATGATCATTCGCTTATTAAAGGTATTCGAATAGCCGTTACTCGATTATTGAAATCATTCGATTATGCCCACCACTAGTACCGACTGTAGCCAGTGTCGCCTCCGTCGCCTCGACAAGGCACAAGGACGCCCCCTTTCCTATTAATAAATGAATGTGGAAGGAAGGGTTTACCCAGGTAAATTTACCGACATGAATATTTTAAATAGTAATGGGCACTATCGAATGATTTGAACTATCGAATAATTACTGAATGAATGATTCCAACTATCGAATGAATTCATTCGAATAAATTCATTCAACTAGAATGTTTCTAAAAAACATCACGTGAATGATATTGTTAACTTGCTAGTTAATGCTGCTGAATTTCACCTCTCATAAAAAATGGGTCTTGTCATCATCAGTTAATTGGCAGCTGCGTTTTTTTTATTTTGTTGTTTACACTGTTTATCGTATCACGTAATAAAATGTGTCTCTTATCTATGAATAAAATACCGTCTGCGTCTATGCATATTCATAACCTCCATTCCTAAATCCAACAATTTTTGAATTCATTCACTCGCAATTCAACTATCGAATTAATAATAAGTGCCAACTATCGAATTATTCGATAGGTTTTATTCGATAATTCCCCTCACTAATTTTGAACACATCTTTATTCAACCGAAAATTTCTTTTCCAAGTACCAGATTAAAAATGTGACACACTTTATTATATGTATTTAAAAATATGTAATAAGGTAAAATAAGTCACTTGAGGTATTTTTGGAAAGCTCTTTTAAAGGTGTTCGAATTTTTTTAAACTTGTATGATACTCTTTTAAAAATTAATATTAAGAGGAATTGTTAGATAATATTCAATACCGTTGCATTATGACTAGAGTTGGCAAAAATGCGCCGCAGGACATAGGCGCGTAATAAGTGTGGAGTTAACTAGTAATAAAAGCAATAAACTGTTACAATTTATAATAATGTATACACAACTTACCCTCTTAACTAGCTTGGTTATCACAAACTGCAAAAGATCTGTAAAAATTTTGCAGCATCATGTTTCTATGATTGTCTCCGAGAGTAATGTTCGATGTGGTGAAAAAATATGTTTATATCTTGAGAACAACCGTTCGACATCTATTGATGTAATACAAGCATACTTAAAATAGTCTTTGAACTCACTGAACGGATCTGCAGATGCATCATCAGTACCGTCACAAATTTGTCTTAAGCTGGTAAAATCGGTGTCTTGCTTTAACAAACGTGCGAACTTTTCTTCAACGGACTCATTTTTTGCGTCACCTATTGAATACAGCAGTCGATTTGCTTCGTCCACTATTTGCAGTGACTCCGCTAACGGCAACGCTCTGTTTTGTAAGTTTTGTATGGCATCATGTAATCCTTTATAGTTCTTGTGAATAGCTTTTAAAGCTGTTTCAACAAAAACATCTTCGAATTTTGTCTGGCTTTTCTTAATAGTTGCAGCCTCGTTTGGATTGAATTGTAGTGTCACAGTTTTTATTTGTTGTAAATATTCAGCATCATAAAAAGCTGCCTTCAACCATGTTTCCCAACGTGTAAGAATCGGCTGTGGTGATTCGAGAATACCGGGACACTTGCTATAAAATGCGAGAAGACTTTTAGGAGATTTAAGAAACACTTTTTTTTGTACTTGCTATTAATGCATCTACCTCTGGAAAACCTTGTCGAATAGTTTCTGCCACAAGGTGTAAAGCATGCACTTTACACGTAACATGTACCAACTTACAACCGTGTTCTTGAAGCGAACGACCTACCAAACGTATTGTCGCGGCTCCATCGATCACAATCATGAACACTTGACTTTTTGACAGGTCAAATTTTTCTAACGTCTCGAGTACCACCATCGTAATTGTTTGGCCAGTACACTCAGTCTTTTGCTAGCCAGTATCAGTGGAAATGTCGGTTTAAGAGGGACTATAACATTTAAAATAGATTTTTTTTTACAATCTGTCGTCTCGTCAACACATAACCACAGCCGTGTATTTTTTAGTACATATTTGATCTTATTTATAATGTCTTCGCTTACAGTTGGTACATAATTACGAAACGTTGTGTTTATTCCAAAACTCCTGAAATGGTTGTTTATCAAGTATGTGCAGCGGAACATCACAAGCAATCAGCATTAAGAGTAAATCAAACATAAACTGTGTTGTCGAAGGCACGCCATTATTTTTTAGTTTTATGTTGCACAGAATTTACGTGACGTTTACAGTCACGTTTGTCCCAGCCCATCAGGTCTATGTCGCACACCTTACAAATTATTATGGCACCATTCTAAAATAAATCCGGGAATTCACTGATAAATTTATGCACTTTGTCAGCGTATGGCCGTTTTTTACCCTTGGGCAGGTCTGACATACTTTATTATTAAATTAATATCAAGAATAGAATACAACAAATAAAATTATCAACAATACAACGGAGAGGAATAAATTACGTTGTACACACCACGAGGCATAACAATAGATTAAAATCAAATGTTAGTCTTTGCTAAAATCGTAAACAAGTCTCGCGTATTTGGGTATTTCTCTACCTGGCACCGCCTGTGACTTGCGGACACCGATTTGGCAACTCTAATTATGACCACACAGTCACTTTATTAGTCGAAGCTCCAAAGACACCCCTCACAACAGTCGGTAATTGCTCTAAATTCATTGCATTTAGTGGACCTCTTTTGTAGCAAATTTTATAGGGAATATTTTTTGCAAGTATAAATTTTTTTTTTTTTTTTTTTGGGACGAACGGTTTCTGAGATAAATGCCGAAAACTACGACAAGGTGCGTTTGGGGTGCTTTTTTAGGGGTGAAGCGACCACATTCTACTTTGAGAAACTTTTTGATTTCGCAAACGATTTTTTCCTATTCGACTATTATGGTTGCAATTTTAATAGCCTACTAATAAGAGTAATAAAAAGGTGATTCAAAAAAGGAAATGCTAACAAAAGATAATCTAAAGTGTGATTTTTGTTTAGGTGAAGTTGCTAAGTGCATTCCACATGATGTTTTAAATTTCCCATATCAGTATAACATTCGGTATATTAGCAAAATAGCATTACGAATGAAAACCAGTAGCATAGTAAGATTTCTCAAAAATTACTCTACAGTGTGAAAAAGACCATCCAAATCGAAAAAATGGTTCAGAAAATATTGACCATCAAATTCATGGTAAATTTTAAATTATGCGTTAGTTTTGACGAGGAGTGTATTTATTTCAATTTTATGTTTCTTTCTTCAGTGGTATTTCCTACAAAGTTGCAGTATGATAAACAGAAAATAGTTCCAGTGTCACAATTCTTTCTATTTTAACGATTTTTTCTAATACCTCGTTAACTGACAACTAATAACAATAATCTTTTGTATTATATTCCGGGAATAACTTTTTTTATTGACATCTTTACAAACAATATGAATTATAATAAGTTAACTTTATATGTATATTATATATTGATTGATAGTTACTTTATAAAAATGATTCTTCATCCTCGATCTTCAAAGTTTTTAATAATACATAGATTGATTAATATAGTAGCTTTTTCTTTTTTAAAAGTATAGATTGCTGTTGGATACATTTTATAAAAACAGCGTCAAACTATTGAAGTACCCCAACCCTGGGCTGCTTCATCGCGGATAAATTTTCTACATTTTTTATATAAAACTAAATTATTTCCAAGCATTTATCTCATTAAATTCCAAATTAATTATTACACAAAAAGGTTAAATCATTTTCTTATAGTTTTGGCAGAAAAACGTATGTATTCAAACTATAGTCTAAATTATTCATCTAATAAAAAAGAACTACACAGTATTCATCTAAATATTTTAAAATGTTGACAAAACTATAAAATCTCAAAGAGTTCTCCAACCGAGAACGTGTAACATAAACAAACCGACGTAAACACGTAGGATTGTAAGAGATTTTACCAAGAATAGGGTCGAAGGCTAATAAAGATAGGGTCATTATGTCACTTTTCACTTTAAAATGCCGGAGTTATAGTTTCGTTGGAAGATCATGGTTAGCGTTTGGCTATCTCCGTCAAGCTTACAGGCTTGAATGATGAACTCCCCTCACGGGAAATCATATAAATACGCGATACGGCGTAGAGTCGTGGTCATATCTCTGACAACCCTAAGTTATACGCTTTGGTTCTACGGAATCGGGTACGAAGAGATTGTTCAGCTCTCCGCGGCATAGTTGTACTCCAGGTCAACTCTCTGACAGCCCTAAGGTTCTCCGGAATCGGGAAATAAGAGTTTGGCCCTGTCTCGGAGTTATAGCTGTTCACCAGCACTGGGAGCCGCGCTTAATTAGCGTGCTACAACGACCGACGCCGCCGCCGTCATGGAGACGGGTAACTCAGGGTTACTCAAGAACCCGAGGGAGTAAATCCCGCGGAACTCTCCGTGTGTACGCGAATAGGTAAGGATGGCATTAAATAATTTTTTTATACTGCGTTGCCATTATCTCCGTCCGCGAGCTCACTAAATTTCATTAATTTAAATCAATTTCTTTTGTTACTAGTGAAATGGCAACGTTAATCAAAATACGACTCTATATGCTTGGGGGTTTCACGGTTTCAATAGGATGTGACCGGTGGTACCAAATTATTTGCAGATAGACCTTCTATAATGAATTTCTCAATACCTTTTTCATTAATGATTATGACATTCAATATTAACTTAGATAAGATCTGACACTTTCGTGCATTTGTCCGCATCAATGTTAGGTCAGGTTTAAAAATAAGATGATGTAAATAGTAAATAG